>WBNM01036329.1:312513-435392 GCA_013399055.1 Ramphastos sulfuratus | reverse complement strand
TTCTATGATTCTATGGGGCTGGGACATGACCTAGGTGATGATGAATAACACTGATTTTGGGCTCATCACGGCAATCACTCTTTACCTGTAGAGGAAATGTCCGTTAAGCTGACAGATGCAAAACAGACTTTAAAATTCCTAAGATACATCAATCACCAAGGGCCTAGATACCTGCTGCATAAACTTTTCAACATACTCTAGATCGTAGTGCTAAGCAATTATTGAGCAAATCTCAAGCATCAGTCTTTGCTGGAGTTAGTGACTGAAGTGAATTGTTTCACATCCCTTGAGGATTTTGAATAAACAGGAGTCATTCTCTTAAAACTCACTTTCCATGTTTAAAACAGGAGAGGAAGCAATTTAATTTTTCAGCTGCCAGTTTCCAGTTGTTTTCATGTAGCTTAGAACTAATTTTTGATGAAGCAGCTGAATCAGAGAAACGTGGAATTATAGGGGTTGGGGACCTCTGGAGATCATCTGCTCTTACTCACCTGCTAAAGCAAAGTCACCCAGAGCAGGCTGCACAGGATCACATCCAGGTGGATTTAGAATCTCTCCAGAGAAGGAGAATCCACAGCCTCTCTGTGCAGCCTGTTCCAGTGCTCCATCACCCTCAAAGTAAAGAAGTTTCTCCTTAAGTTCAAGTGAAACCTCCTGTATTATAATTTTTGCCTGTTGCCCCCTGTCCTATCACTGGTTACCAGTGAGAATAGCCCAGCCTCATTCTTGTGACCTCCATCCTTTAGATGTTTTAAGCATTCCCTCTCAGTCTTGTCTTCTCTGGACCAAACAGCCCCAGGTCTCTCAGCCTTTCTTTGTAAGAGAGATGCTCCAAACCTCTAATCATCCTTGTGGCTCCCTGTTGGACTCTCCAGCAGTTCCCTGTCTTCCTTGAACTGGACCTAGTACTCCAGATGCAGCCTCAGCAGGGCAGAGTAGAGAGAAAGGAGAACCTTCCTCAGTCTGCTGGCCACACTCTTCTCAATGTACCTCAGGAGACCATTGGCCTTCTTGGCCATAAGGAGACATTGCCGGCTTATGGTGAACTTCTTGTCCACCAGCACTCCCAGGTCCTTCTCCACAGTCTCTTCTTGATCTGCAGAGGGAATTTCAATGGCAAGCCAAGGTTAAGTGTGATTGTTTAAAACTAAAAGAGAGAGATTTAGACTAGATACAAGAAAGAATTTTTTTACAATGGGGATGGTGAAACAGAGGCACAGATTACCCTGAGAGATGGCAGAAGTCCCATCCCTGGAAATATTCAAAGTCAGGTTGGATGGAGCTCTGAGCAACCTGATCTAGTTAAAGATGTCACTGCTCACTATGAGGTGGGGGTGAACGAGATGACATTTAAAAGTCTCTTCCAATCTAAACCATTCCATGATTCTGCAAGGTTTATACTTGTAACTTTTGACTGTCTAATTGAAGGGAGAATCTCACATTTAGTGTCTGGGTACCCTGAATACCTCCTTAGTGTGGGCAGAGAGTAATTAAAGGAAAAGAAAAGCAAGAATTAATGAAGTTTCATTTAATTTGCTGCCCAGATTTTGTCTTGCATCCAAATCCAGTCCTACTTAGTGCTGAAAAATCCAGGTTCCTAAAGTGCTATGGTTGAGTTTAGTCCTGCTGCAATATCTTTGGAACTAGATGATAAAATCTGGTCTTTGACAAATTGAATCAGCAATAGTGTGGCCAGCAGGACTAGAGAGTGGTTGTCCCTCTGTACTCAGCACTGATGAGGCCACACCTTGAATACTGGGTTGAATTTTGGGCTTCTCACCCCACAAAGGACATTGAGGTGATGGAGTGTGTCCAGAGTAGGGCCTAGAAGAGTGTAGAACCAAGTCTTCTGAGGAGCAGCTAATAGAATGGGAGTTATTTAGCCTGGAGAAAAGGAAGCTCAGAGACCTGCCTCTCTACAGCTGAAATGCTAGTGAAAAACCAGCTGTTCTTTTGGCAGTGTGGCACAACAAGAAGAAGGGCAAATTGGTGAGAGGGAGGTGGTGAAAAGTGGGCATATAAAGCTGGATTGGCAGAAGAGAGGTAGGGGACTTCATGATTGATGTGTGCTTTTTACAGTCCTTTACAAATGTCCTTTCCAAGGGGTTAGGGGGAGAAATGCAGAAGTCCAAACTGATGGGTTGTTGTTGAAGGAGAGAGATGAGTTTCTGCTTAAAAATAATTCATCATTTTGTGCTCCTATTATGAAGTTCGGCTACAGGTAGTTGACAGTTGCATAGAGTATAATTTTAGGGAGTTTAAAGCATTTTGGTGGACAGTCACAGCCTGAAGAAGCAGAGCTTTCCTTCCCACAATTAGAAGCAGAGATTGTGGTGTTTTATTAGCATCTCTGATGGAAGCAAAATGACTTGGCCCCACCAGCATCTCCCTCTCCTCCTGCACACCTCCTGCACACACTCCCTGGCCAGTGCAGAAGCTCCTGTCATTGCTGGACATAGCATGAACAATTGGAGAAGCATCAGGATGGGTACAGAGCCCCAGCATGATGCTTACTGAAGAGAAATCAGAAGAGGGAACCATGGAGAGCTGATGTATTTTGAACAGGACCAAAAGCCAGGCTCTGGAATGGTAGTTGCTGATGTCCTGGTCCATATTTCAGCCATATTCTCACATAGAAAAATCCCACTAATGATCCTGATAAAAAACACTGAAAGCCTTCTGGGGAAAAAAATAAATCAAAATGGAGTTATTTAGCAAAGCAGGAAACCACCCAAAGCAGCAGTTGTGTGTGCCTTGAGGGTTTGCTAAGCAATGTCTAGGGAACAGCCATGGCAGAGGAATGCTGACAATTTTGGGACCATCGGCAGGCTCAGGGCTTGATTTCTGAGAGCTGCCCTGAGCAGAGTAAAGGAGCATTTTGCCCAAATAATTATTTCTGAACTATCTGGATGAGCTGGATCTAAGGGTAACAGGAGGGTCTTTTTGCACAGCCGATGGTGCTTTGCTGAACGTGGACGTGAAGCCTATGTGGGGATTTCTCAGTTGTCTGTTCTGCCTTGCTGTCATCCAGGAACACTGGTTTTCTTGTGTGTTGTAAGACAAGGTAGTTTTTGTAGCAAAGCCAGGCTTTGATCACTTGCATATATGACAGGCCTGAGTGGTCAGGCATTGGAAACAGGTTGCCCAGGGAAGTGGTGGAGTTACCATCTCTGGAGCTGTTCAAGAAATGTGTGAACATGGCACTTTGGGACATGGTTTAATGGTCATGGTGGTCTTAGGTTGAGGGTGGGACTCGATGATCTTAGAGGTCTTTTCCAGCTGAAACAATTCTGTGACTCTGTGTAGCTGCAGCCTTCACCAGTAGAGCACATCTCCAACATGGGGCTATATTTGGTCTCCCTTGTACTCTCCATATCTACCCTCCAGCTCCATGATTATAGCTAGAAACAACAAATCCCTGTTCAGTACCCTCTTCCTCGCTCTCCTTTGCTGATGGCTTTCTGCAGGTCCTATTGTGGACCTAACCTGCATCCCTGCTCTCTCCTTCTACCTCTAACCTCACTATGACTCCAATTCAATTTTCTAAAGGAAATGTCCAAGCTGTGTGTCAGAGTTTCACTGCTGAACCAAAAGCAGGATCCGGTCTCCACCATCATGGGACCAGAGTAATTTGGTTACTTTCATTAAGTCCAGCTCTAAGTACCCTATCTGCACCCAGAGCTGCTGGTCACCTTCTTGCATCCTATCCAAGATGGGAGCTCAGTGTGGGGTTTGGAAAGCTGCTGGCCTCTCTTAGAAGAAAGAGGAGGATGATTAATGGCAGGGAGGGGATGCAGCTCCTACTTCCTTCCTGTTTCCTCTGCTCCCTTCCCTTGACCTGCTATGGCCTGCCTGCAGCCTAACCAGCAGACACTATTGTGGAGAGAAAGATTTGGGTGGCAGGAAGGCCTGAGGTCCAAAGGTGGCATGAACAAGTGCCTCTTCCACCCAGACCACTTTAGGTTTAAGTTCTATGACCTTTCCTTTCCACTAGATATCGTTTAGGATTTTCCTCCCTAACCAGTGAGTCTCTTCATGCTCAAACTTTCTACCTGGACCTACTTGTCCAGGAAGTTTCTGAGGAGATGAACATAACCACTCTTGCATACTATATATGTATTTTAGATCATATTTTTTGATGGAATTTCTCAGCACTCAACCCTGCCATTAAAACCTACCACAGCCTGCATCCCCGACCCGGTGACATCCCACAACTTCCCATGCTCTTCTGCTCAGCTGTAACCATGCAGGAATCTCACTCCTTGCTGGGCTGCTGGGTGGACAACATTATTCCCCTATTGAGTCATAACAATGAGGTCACTGGGCTGGAAAGGCAATGTCATTCAGCAGCCAAGAACCCAGCTGGCTGATCCCGGTTGTGTCTCATCTCCTATGACAAAACCACAGTTAATTGACTAATTAAAGCCGTTGTGGGCTCCATCTTGGAAGGCGTGGCCAATGTGTGCATTGTTCTTCATCAGCATTAAGTCAGACAACTAATAAGTGAGACCCTTCTAATAAGTGAGACCCTTCTAATAAGTGAGACCCCTTATAGTAGCATTCCAGTATCTGAAGGGTGCCTACAGGAAGGCTGGGGAGGGACTATTTACAAGGTCTTGTAATGACAGGACAAGGGGCAATGGGTTGAAACTGGCAGAGGGTAGATTGAAACTGGATATCAGGAGGAAGTTCTTTCCAGTGAGGATGGTGAGACAGTGGCACAGGTTGCCCAGGGAGGTTGTGGCTGCTCCCTCCCTGGAGGTGTTCAAGGCCAGGTTGGACGAGGTCTTGAGTGTCCTGTACTAGTTGGAGGTGTCCCTGCCTATGGCAGGGGGTTGGAACTAGATGATCCTTGAGGTCTCTTCCAACCTTACCATTCTATGATTCTATGATTCTTCACTCTCCACCTTTCTTTTTGCTGTGCAGCTCTAAATTCCTGGTTTTGTTAGTGGGAAAGCCTCCTCAGAGATGTGCTCTAACGGTATTCAGCTCTGAGCTGTTTGAAGGAGGAACCAAGGACATCAGGAGGACCCATCCAAAGCTCACCCTGCTCTAACAGGATCCAGCCCAAAACAGTCTGGGATGCAATTGCCACCTTTTGTTGGACATTCGATATTTTGGGTTCCCAGCTCCCGTAGGAGTTTGATATTGCAGCTAAACCTACAGCACTGAGGTGTCCAAGCTGTGTGTCCACAGTGAATCTCTGCTTCCCTCAGCTGAGTGCTCCTGCAGTGTCAGGACCTTCACCACTCTCTGAATGAAGATGCTTTGAGCTCTGAGTCCAGTGGGCACTTCTGCTCTCAACATTTCTTGCTCTTATTTTCGCTCTCAATAAGATCATCCTGTACGTGGTGTGTAAATGTGCCCTGAGGGACATCCCAGGCTAACTGCTGGTTAGTGCTTCCTTGGTTGCCATTTCCATCAAACCCTTGATTTTTTTTTTTTTTTATTTTTTTTTCCCCTGCCCACAATGTGATTGTCTTAAATCAGATTTATCTTCTCTTTGCTGCCCAGGCCCAGCTGAGCAGGAACGCTGGGTGTATGTTTACCACGGCTGGTGTCCCAGCCCTAAAGCACAGCAGCTGCTTCTTTTGAAGAACATACAAAGCAAGGAAGAGGAGCAATTGTTTGGGAGGAAGTTGAACCATAATGTAATAGACTCCCATGGGGATTAGTAATTATTTGTATTGCTCTGGCGCCTAACCAAAGTTGGGGCCTTGGTTAGAAAGGTGCTGGACCAGCCCATAAATGAAGACAGCTCCTCCAACTCTTACCAACTCTTGCATGCAGAGATGGGGGAAACTGAGGCAGAGAGAGGTTAGGAAACCTAGCCAGGGTTGTTTCAGAAAGTTGTGGCTGAGCAAGAAGGTGAGCCAGTGCACAGCGTTTACAAGAGCATCCTTCTTCTCTGAAGGGAAATGGTCAAGGCTCCTCCTCTCTCCTACTAAGGGAGACTGCATCATGGCCTTTCAGTATTTATGGGGAGTCCATAAGAAAGATGAGGCCAATCTTTTTATCAGGGCCTGGTCTGACAGGACAAGGGGTAATGGTCTGAAACTAAATGAAGGGAGATTTAGATTAGATATAGGGAAGAAACCTTTTCCCCTGAGGGTGGTGAAATACTGGCACAGGTTGACCAGTGAGGTGATTAGATACCCCACCCCTAGAAGCACTCATGGTGAGATAGGATATGGCTCTGATCAACCTGATGCAGTTGAAGATGTCCCTGCTCATTGCACAGGGTTTGACTAAGTGACCTTTAAGTCTCTTCCAGCTCAAACTGCTCTATGATTCTGTAATTCTATGACACCTGTGCTGCTTACAGCTATGTGTAAGAGCCACAGGGTAATGGATACTCTGTGCTTGAGAATCACATGCTACAGCAGCACTTGAAAGGGTCATCTCTCATCTGTGCCTTTCATCAGTGATTCCTGTGACCATGTGTATTATACTAAGGGGAAGAAGAGCAGGAGTTGTTGAAGAGAACTGAAGTGTGGGTGCCAAGAAGGCCAACAGCATCCTGGCTTGTATCAGAAATAATGTGGCCAGCAGGAGTAGAGCAGGTATTGTTCCCCTGTATTCAGCACTGGTGAGGCTGAACCTCAAATACCAGATTCAGTTTTGGGACCCTCACTGCAAGACAGATATTGAGGTGCTGGAAGGTGTCCAGAGAAGGGTAACAAAACTGGTGAAGGGTCTAGAGAATAATTCTTATGAGGAGAAGCTGAAGGAATGGGGACAGTTTAGTCTGGAGAAGAGGAGGCTGAGGACAGACCTTCTTTCTCTCTACAACTCCCTGAAAGGCAGTCATAGTGAAGTGGGGGTTGGTCTCTTCTTCCTAGTATCAGGTGATAGAACTAAAGGAAATGGCTTCAATTTGTGGCAGGGGAGCTTTAAATTGGCTGTTAGGAAAAAAATCATTCACTGAAAGAGTGGTTCAGCATTGAAATAAGTTGCCCAGGAAGGGGGTGGAGTCACCATCCCTGGAGGTTTTCAAGACATGCGTAGACATGGCACTTTGGGACATGGTTTAATGTCCTTTTTGATGTTAGGTTGACAGCTGGAGTCAATGATATTAGATTGATGTTAGGTTGACAGCTGGAGTCAATGATATTAGACACCTTTTCCAGCCACAGCAATTCTATGATTCTATGATGCTATGATTCTAAGAACAGAAGTTCTTCAAAAGGAAACTGAGCCCTGGCGCTCTTGTAAAACAAAGCAACAACAAAAAGACCCAAAATGGATGCTCTTTTTCTGAAAAACCAACTGCTTTGGGAGAGTTAAATAATGAAGCAATTATGAATTTGCCAACAATAGAAGTTGATCAGATTACACAGCCTGTAAAGCCAGATCGTCACTGGGGCCATTTGGTGGGAAAGAAACTCTGTGCCAGACGGTCTTTAAATAGTTTTGAATAGGAGGGAGGGTTAGCTGTGTCCTTCCCTTCCTAGGCTCTCCCCACCTAAAGAATAGCACCGAGCCTCCTGCCAAGTGCAGTGTGTCCAGTCAGTGCCCAAAGGCTCAACTCGCGTGCACAGCCATGTAATGTGTAGGTGCATATGTATGTGTGTGCGTACAGAGAGCTGCAAGTTATCCAGGAAGACTCCACCCTGAGGGAGGTCTGGGTGGGCAGCAAAAAAAGGAAAAAAAAAAAAAAGGTGGGACCTGAAATAGCACTGACACACAAAGGATCCCAAGGAAACATGGAGCCCTCCTCGCAGATTCAACAGGAAATCTCTGGGCTGCTGGCTCAGTAACCTCGGCTAGCCGAGGTCAAGGGGGACCTATCGTGGCTGAGGGATGGATCCTGCCATCCAGCTTGGCTCTTCTGCAAAGACGTGAGATGAGGGGTGTGTGGTGATAGCTTTTATGTCACTGAAGGTTTGCAAGTGTCACAGCTGTGCCAGCTAAGGAACCTGGCCCTGGCATAGCCTGAAAGAGCAGCAAAGCAGATGGCGCTGGGGAGAGAGTATTTAACTAGGAATCATCCAAAATGTTATACAGAAAGTCTGGAATGCTTGAGAAGGTGGTAGGAGGTGGTGAAGAACCCCATCCCTGGAGACATTCAAGGCCAGGCTTGATGGGGCTCTGAGCAACTTGATACAGTTAGGGATGTCCCTGCTTACTGCAGGGATGTTGGACTAGATGACCTTTAAAGGTACCTTCCAACCCCATGCATTCTGTGATGCCATGAAGGTCACCAGTGACTCTTGGAGGTGACTCCTACATCGCTCATCATCACTTTTGTCTTTAGTCACTTAACATCACATCACCTTTGAGCCTTGATGGACCAAAGATCATAAAGTCATAGAGTATCTCAAGTTGGAAGGGACCCATATGAGTTAGAAAGTCCAAGACACGTTCAGGTCCTTGTCTTTGGGCCCAGCATGTCATGCTAGTGGGCAAAGCATAGATGGGCTGGGGGTGGTAATGTGGCTTACAACCCCAAAAAGGTTAAAAATCAGGTCACTGGCTGGAGGGGTGTAAATTTGGGCTGACTGGTGACTCATTAAGGCACAGGGTGCACAAAGGAGGGTGAGGCTCTAGGTCTTGTCGCCTCCTCTCCATCGCTTTTCCACTGGCCCTTTCTGCCCTCTGGGTGAGCAACCATCCTCCAAGTCCTGCCCCGAACATGGCCCCATGGGGGGCTGGCAACCTCCCACCAAAATGCTGTTGCAGGAGGGTGATTCCTGCTGTAAATCTTCAGGGGAGGAAAGGGAGGTGCAAGAAGCAGAGGACAACACTTTGCAACGCCAGGGCAGTGATGTGTGCCAGCACAAACTGACCTTCCAGTCACCCATCTCCATTTTTGTTTTCCCCTTGGACCGGAACTGCATATGACCAGGCTAAGGTCTCCTTGTTCCTCTAGCTTTGGACTGTCTTCTCTTGTTTTCTGCCCTTTAGGGCTACTACTTGAACCTTCTCCATGCTGGTCCTCCAGCAAGCTTCAGCCTCAGGCTGAGTTGGCATCCTTGATGGCACAAGTTTGGGAATTGGATCCCTGATGCTAATGCCCCTCTGTAGTTTGGCTTTGTTGGGCTGTGAAGTCCCAGAGAAGACAATAGTCCCTATTGGGGTTTGAAGTTGGCTTTTTCCCTTTAGCAAGAGCCCTCACTACAAGCAGGGCCATATTTCTCCCAAACAGCAATTGACAGAACAAGAGGAAAAGCCCCAGATTATACCAGGGGTAGTTTTGGTTGGACATTAGAAAAAAATTCTGAACAGAAAAGGTTGTCAAGCCCTGGAATGGGCTGCCTGGGGAAGTGGTGGAGTCACTGTTCCTGGAGGCACATGTAGATATGGCACTTAGGGACATGGTTTAGTGGTGGACCTGGCAGTTCTGGCCTCTTAAAGGTCTCTTCCAAACAAAATGATTCAATGATACTGTGATTTCCTCTGCTCCCCAGCTTCATTGCAGGAGTCAGTGTGCTAGTCAGAAAAAAAAAGGAGAATTTTTGGCTGCAAAACCTACCCACAGGAGAGCTGCACATTTGTCCCTTTGTGAGACTCTTGCAGTGCTCATCTCTCACAGTCAGACACATTGCCATGGCACCTAACTTGACTAACATTAGCTGTGACAACTCTTTCCCAGTGCTGGCAGGATGAGTAGCTCGGGACCAACTCTTTCTCCACACTGCTCAATGTGAACCCAAATATGAACTGGGCCGGCTGCAGAGCACGGTGAGGAGATAGATTTGGTTTCCCCTTGCCACCCATAGCATCGTAGAATCACAGTATGCTTTGGGTTGGAAGGCAGCTTCAAAGGTCAGCTAGTCCAACCACCCTGCAGTAAGCAGGGACTTCTCTCAAAAGAGCAGTATGCTCAGAGAAAGAGGCTGCTTCTCACTGAGGATAGGCAAGCTCACCTTGCTCCTCTGCCCACTTACCTATCCTGTCCTGTAATCATAGACTCATAGAATGGCTTGAGTTGGAAGGGACCTTAAAGATCATTCTGTTCCAATCCCCCTGCTATAGGCCAGGGCACCTCACACTAGACCAGGATGCACTTGAGCCCCATCCAGCCTGGTCATAAACACTTCCAGGGATGAGGCATCCACAACTTCTCTGGGCAACCCATTCCAGTACCTCACCACCCTCATAGTCAAGAACTTCTTCCTAATGTCTGTTATCTACTCTGTTCTGATTTAAAACCATTGCCTTATCACCACAGACCACTATAAATAGTCTCTTTCCAGCTTTCCTGTAGGCCCCCTTCAGGTACTGAAAGGCTGCCATAAGGTCTTCCCCAAGCCTCCTCCAGGGTGAACACACTCAACTTCCCCAGCCTGTCCTCACAGGAGAGGTTCTCCAGCCCTCTGATCATCTTTTTGGTCTCCTCTAGACTCTCTTAAACAGATGCATGACAGTGAGAAAAGCAGGACAATGAGAAGACAGTAGACAGTCAATGGACCCCACTGCCTGCTGCATCATGCAGTCACTCTGCAGTCCTGTGACATGGTCTGTCCTCTGTCTTCTCATTGTCCTTCCTTTCTCTGTGATAAAAACAGCAAATAGCAAGAGCCTGTGATGTATCACCAGATCTGCCATCAAACAGAGCCTTCCACATCCAGAACTCAGGAAAGACTGGCCTCAACTCGGGGAGGCAGATGTGCCCCATCCCCAATGTTTGCTCAGTGTCAGTGCCCAATGTGACATTTAGGGGCTTGTGTATGTGGGTACCATCACCAGATTTCTCCTGAATTAACTTTCTGAAACTGTCTCAGCTCCCCTTTGTTGGAGTTGAGGAGACTTTAATTTGATTTAACCTACTTCATTTGGGTTAAATTAAATGAGCACTGATTTAAAGGGGAACAAGAGCGGCCACCTGGTGGGTTGTGTGCACTTTGACTAATCCACTCTGAAATCATACCTTCTGTTAATTTTAGATTAATTTTCTTGAGTACCTCTGTGTAGACAAGCCATCAAGCTGAATAAAAATCATTCCTGCCTTGGAGCCTCATGCTCTCACTCCTTCTCAAGTCATCTGGAGTAATCCTCCAGAAAAAGCCAGTAAGGAATGATTCATCTTTCTGGGGTGAAAAGCATGAGGAGGAACTTCTGCTCTGTCTTGATGAATAAATTTGTCCCCTTTGATCACCTCCATGCACCAAGTGGCAGCTGTGGGCAGGAGGAAGGAGGTCAGGTGTCCAGGAGGGGCTGGTGCTGTGATGTGGCAGTTCATCCCTCTAGAGCAAAGTGGTAGCTTTGGACGAGCAACTCTTAGTGCTGGCTTTTCTGAAGGTCTCTTTGTCACCACCTTGCCAACTTCATAGCTCCTTAGTGCTGAAATCAATTAATGGGCCAGTGTTCAACCCTCACAGGATAGAGACAGTGAAGTTGGGTGGTCTCCTCATGGGGTCAAGGTGGCATTGCCAATCTGGTAGTCTCTTGGTCCTTCCCTGGACATGAGATTTCTCTCTAAGTTTAGGCAAATCAAAGCTTCGAACCTATTTATGTTTGTTTGTTTGGTTGGTTTGTTTATTTTAAAGGGGTTTTTGGCACTCATGTTGACAGACAAAAGTCTGAGAGAGAATCTAAAGGACTTACAGCATGGAAGTTATACAAGACAACCCCAGGTGTTTGGTGTGTAAAAAAACTCATGGTCTTACGGCATTTTTGTGATTTTCTTGTCTTTTTGAGTCATTGTTTAGGGCTAGGTGTAGCTGGGCTTTGCCTTGCTGCACAGTGACTTCTCTGGCCCATTATTCAGTGTAAACCTTGAGTTCCTTTCGACATCTGTGGGTGACTTTTGCCAAAATAGAAGGAGAGGTCTCAGTGCTAAATGTACCAACCGTGGTGTCCCTCAGCAATGGGAGATTGATGCTCACATGATATGGGAGTAGGCTGTACTGTCACTGATCTTGCTTTGAGTCAGCAAGGTCATCATGGGATAACTTCATCCTAAAGGCATGAAGGAGGCAGGAGAAGGGCAGGAGGATGGCTGCACTGTGCTTTGCAGGGTCTGGTTGGGCTGGGATGCGTGGCTTTTTTTGGCTTACGCTCCCTGCATTTTCCTTCCAGCAGCTCCACGACTGTTTCCTGCACGAGTGGGCTGCAAAATGTCCCCAGCTCATTTCACAGCCTGGGAAAGGTGCGGATTGGAGCCAGGTTCCTCACAAGAAGCATCAGCCGCTGATGGAAGAAGGATATTTCCAGGCTCAATGATGAAAAATGCCTGGGGGGTGATGTGGATAGAGGTGTGCACATGCGTCTGTGTTTGTTTGCCTCCTTGACAACCTTGTGAAGAATTCTGGAGCCTTCATTTTCCTCACTTGTCTTCCTGTCTCCTTTCAATTATTTTTGTCTTTTTCTCTTCACTTCATAGATATCTACAGACTTTCCATGGGAAGGCACAGGGAGACACGATCCTAAACAGCACGTCCTAAATTTAGCTGTAAGAAAGATTGGACTGATGCTTCCAATGAGGGGTCTAGAGCACCAGTCTTGTGAGGAGGAGCTGATGGACCTGGGGTGGTTTAGTCTGGAAAAAAAGGAGGTTCAAGGCAGGCCTCACTCTGTGCAGCTAACTTAAAGGAGGTTGTAATGAAGTGGGTGTGGGTTCTTCTCCCAAGTAACAAGCAACAGAACAAGAGGAAATTACCTCAAGCTGCACCAGGGGAAGTTTAGGTTGGATGTTAAGAAAACTTTCTTCCCCAAAGTGTTGTCAAGCCCTGGAACAGGCTGCCCAGTGAAATGTTGGAGCTCCCCATCCTTGGAAGGATTTAAAAGATGCCTAGATTGGTGCCAAGGGACTTGTCAGTGAAGGGTTAATAGCTGGACTCAATGATCTTGAAAGTCTTTTCCAACCAATACAATTCTATGATTCTTATCACTAGTGGCATCCCTCACCTGTGGCTGGAGCTGGCAGTGGAATGAAGCAGTACCTAGGATGGACCAGTTGGTTCTCTTTAGGTGAAAGATGCTTCTGATCACAATTTGCTGGCAAGAAACAGTCTTTAAGGAGAAATTCAGAAGAGGCTGAGGTGTGGCATGGAAGACAGTTCAGTGACAGTGGGTTTGGGAAAATGAGTGTGAGGAGCATTGAGCTACTTCTGCTCCCCTCAAGTCCACCGTTTGGTCACTAAGTAGTACAGTACATTAGCCCATTTCTGCTGCCCCAAAAGTAATTTTCAGAGGGAGCAAGGGAGTGAGAAGGAGGCATGTCAGGGCTGCAGGGGAAGAGGAGAGCATCTGAATGGAGATGCATGCCTCAGGATGATTATTTTTTAATATTTGTCATACTTCCAAATGCAACAGCAGACAAGCTGAGCTGGCTCAAACACTGCAGAGAGAGCTGATGTGGAATTTGTTAATGAAGCAGGTTTCTCCTCAGAAAATGCCGGTTCATCAGAACCTGGATTTTGGGGGTGTGCATTGCAGTCCTGGCAGGAAAGGCATCTCAGGCTCTGGATGGGTTTCTTGGTGGAAACCAAGGAGGTTTAAAGTCTGCTGTGTGAATAAAATAAAGAAAGGCAGATCTGACAGGAGGGGTGGAGCAGCTGAAGCTCACATGAAGTTTGGGTCAAGTCCTGCTCCCTGAGGTATGACCAGGCTGGCATTGTAGGCATGCAGGAGGAAGCCCTGCAGGTTCCTTTCCATATAGAAATGGAGCAAAACATCTCAGGAACTGAAGCACATCCCTGCCATGTCCACCCACTAAGAGCTTACTGGTTACTAACACCTTCAGGACAAAGACTGTGGGTTCCTTCCATTTGGCAGCAGAGAATAGGACACTTGTCAGCATTATTGCCTTGATTTCACTGTCACTTGCATGGAGGATCTAAAAAGCACTGATCTGAAGGGTCTCTTCAACAGAGCTTTTGCACAGCAGGGTAAAGGAAGTTCCCTGCTTAAAACCAGGTCAGTGGCTTTAAATCAGAGTCCAAACAGACTAATTTCCTTCCTGAGTGATGGTGTGGCACTAATCAGATCTAGCCATCAGGTCCCATCTTTAATATTTTGCAGTGCAATTCTGTCTAGACTGTTCTGCAGCAGTTTTTATTCTGTAAGGGTTTTGGAAAGGATGGACATCCCTGCACTGGATAATTGGACTGATGGATTCAATTCTGACAATGCTCTGGCAGCCACTGCTGGACCTTTCCACATTTTCTCACCCTGGAAGCCAAGCTGGTCTTTGGCCTGGGTGAAACCATTACATAATATTGGTGATGAGGCTGGCAGCAAAGAGGTTGGCTGATGCCAGCTTGGAAGTGCATTTCAGAACCAAAGAATCATAGGATGTTTTGGGTTGGAAAGCACCTTTAAGTGTCATCTAATTCAACTCCCCTGCAGGCAGTAGGGATACCTGCAACTTCATCAGGTTGCTCAGAGCCTCACCAAACTTGACCTTGCATGTTTCCAGTGATGGGACATCTACCACCACTTTGGGCAGCCTGGGCCTGTGGTTTGCCAACCTCACGGTAAAAAAATTATTCCTAATAGCTAGTCTGAATCTTCCCTCCTTTAGTTTAAAACCATGCCCCTCCTTGTCCTGTCATCACAGACATTTCCAAAAAAGATTCTCCCCATCTTTCTTACAGGCCCCTCAGAGTACTGAAAGGCTGCAAGAAGGTCTGCCTGGAGCCTTCTCCAGGTTGAACAATCTCAGTATTTCCTCACAACAGAGCGGCTCCATCCCTCTGATCATATTTGTGGCCTCCTCTGGACCTGCTCCAACAGGCCCATGTCTTTCCTGTGCTGACACAGAAAATATCTCTTTGAAAGGGGGAAGGTACCAAGTGCTCATTAAGAGCATCCTCATGCCACATCCCTCACCAAAATTCCAGCATCCCAGAGGGATGATGGTGCTGTTTGGAACCCAATTTTCCCTTAGCAGATGGAAAGGACAAATTTTGCCTCTAGAGAGGCATAATTTGAAAGCCCTTGAGGCAACCATTTGCTCTGGTAGCCCAGCTCAATTCCAGGATAAATAACAGCGTTCTGTGATATTCTGCCAATCTGATCGCTCTCACAGTTTTCAAAGGAGGTGACAGATTTCCTGTCCTCTGCAGCAACTGATCTCTGCTCCAGCTCAGACACAGCTGCATTGCAGGGAGTGGATAAAACACTCCTTTTGCCCAGGAACCTCTTGTGATGCAAAGAAAAGACCGGGAGCCTCCTCACTTGCTTTGGCATACTCTGTGCCCCAGCAGCAGGCCACCCCTGGAGTTTCAGTCCCCACTTTCTCTGTGATGAAATCAACCTGTTCTCCTTATTTAATCAGGAAAGGCTGTAAAAAAAGGGGAGGAAAATAGGAACTTCCTCAGGGCTGGCTCACATCCCTTTCCCTTCCCTGGGTTGCTTGAGCTCCTTAGCTTTCTCATCTCGCCTTGGGAGGAGCAGGAGCCGGCTGGTGTAAGGCTCCAAGCTGGGCTCAGCCCGCCAGCGGTGGGGTGTGTCAGTCACCACTTCCTAAGTTATTCTTCTGGGTTTCCTTTTCTCCCTATTAATAGATTTTCAGCCAATCTGAGCTGTTTCAACAAGGTGGACGTGGGGGGAGGAGGCGTTACTGAAATAGGAAGCGGGAAGCTGTTGGGCAGGGAATTAATCAGAGGATCTCCACGGAGAGGTGGTGGCTTGGGGACAGGCCATGTCCTTTCGCTTTGCATCTTGCACCCTTGTGCTTCTCTTTTTTGTGCTCCAAGTCGTGACCTTCCAAAGAAGCTACGCCCTCTGAGCATCTTCCCCAGCACGCAAAAGGCCACGCATCTACCTGCAATGAGGTTACAACCAGAGCAGCGCTTCATGGCACGGCTGAGCTGTGGCCCTCACCTCAGAAGTATGGCCCTTGGCCGATGTCATGAGGAGCTAGGTTGACACAAACCAGCACATCTTTTCTTACACATTTTGAGTGGCTTTTCACATCCCAACAGCTCCTTACCACAGCACTTCCACCTCGGCCCCATCCAGCAGTGAGTACTGCCAGTGACACTTCCAGCCTCGCGAGTATTGCTCACTGGGGGCTGAACAAGGTGTGCTGGTTTAAGGCTAATTGGAATATTTTAATAGAGAAAATTATATTATAGGCTGTGAAAGGAAAACAATGGTGATGTCTACTTCACTCATAGGCTTGCTGTTATGCTTAAGAAAGAACCCAAAACAAAAGATAAGTCAGTCGGGCTGGTCGCGGGCCCTGGGATACACTGTCTGGGGCTATCCTGCAACTTCTGGCTTCTTCTCTCCGACAAATTAATTTCACTAATCACTTTTCTTCTAACTCCTCCTCTGGCTGATCCTCAAAACCTTGGGGTAAGGTATAGGGGTGGGGAGAAGGTGGAAGGGTGGTTGGGAGCCCCTCCTGGGGTCTCTGATTTCTGGGAGGGGTGTTGTGTTTCTGTATTACCTTTACCTTGTATATTTCTGTAAATATTGCTGTATATAGTGTATATATCTGCTTGTATATTGTGCTGAGCTGTAAATAGAGCTTCATCTAAACTTCCAGCCGGCTGAGTTTTAGCCTGGGTCACAAGGCCATCTTGATCACAGAATCATGGCATCAGAGAATCATAGAGTGGTTTGTGTTGAAAGGGACCTTTACAGGTCACTTACCCCAACTCTCTTGCATTTGGCAGGGACTTCTTCAGCTAGATCAGGTTGCTCAGGGCCCCAGACAACCTGATCTTGAATTTTTACAAAGATGGGACAGCTGCCACCTTTCTGGGCAACCTTGATAGCTAGCAATAAGCAAAAGTTCTCTCCCCTCCAGGGTTGTCCCCATTGTACCTACACCGTATCACAGTCACGGTCATGGGAAATGAAATCATGTTTTTGCAGTGGACTCATTTCCTCCAGGGTGTTTGGCCACTGCACACAGATGACTGTGTGGAGGGCTTGTGCTCTCCTCCTGTGGGTCTGCTCCACACCAATACAAACGAGTAAGGGTTTGGGAGTTCCTGAGTTATATGTGTGAGAGGAAAGGTGCAGACCAAAGCATTAAGCTCACTGCAGCCAGTGCTGTCAGAATACACCAATAGGTGACAGATAACCTTATTTTCCTTAAAATTGGAAATTGGCAACAGTCCAAAAAGTGAAATCAAGTAAGTGGCCTTACCATGCCAAAATGCAGGCATGGAGGTCAGGAGCAGGTAGGGTTTTTTCTGCCTTGTGGAAAACTCTGGCTGAAATTCAAGTGAACTTTTGGGGGGGGTTTTGGAAAGGATCTCCTCTTGCAAAGGGAAGCCGTGGCTTAGAGGACCACTCCTCCATCCTTCTTTAGTCTCATAGCACGCATTAAATCCTTTTATCTCTGGAGCTCACAGCATGAAAGGGTCATTTGTTTCCTGCAGTAGGACGGATGGTATCTTTTGTGTGGAATTTTCATGCTAAAGGGGCATTGAACATAATCCCGTCTGGCTGATACTGCCACCAGTCTGTGGTTGCAGGGGTTTTCTCCTCCTTGGACCAGATCCTTTCAATTTCTTCTGTTGAGGACAGTCATCAGGCAATACTGGCTACCAGCCCAGGCAAACAGGGGCTCGTTACCAGTTATTACCCCTGGGTCTGCTGCTAAGATCTGGCACGGGTGGCCAGTTAAGGAGGAAGAGATAAAAAAAACCCAGTTCTCTGAGATTTGAAAGAGTTGCAGTGTGTGTGGAAGGAGAACAATGACTCCTAGGCTTGTGATGCTCTGGGCTCATGGTGCAGTGAGGCTGCACCTTGATTGCTGGGTTAATTTTTTGGTCCCTCACTGTAAGAAGGACATTGAGATGCTGGAGCAGGTCCAGAGAAGGGCAACAGCTGGTGAAGGGCATAGAGCACAAGTCTTGTGAAGAGCAGCTGAGAGAACTTGGATTGTTTAGCCTGGAGGAAAGGAGGCTGAGGAGAGACCTTCTGACTCTCTACAACTACCTGAAAGGAGGCTGTAGTGACATGGGACTCTGCTCTCTTCTCCCAAGTAACAAGTGACAGCGCAAGAGGAAACAACCTCAAGTTGTGCCAGGAGAAGTTTGGGTTGGACATTAGGAACAATTTCTTCCCAAAAAGGGTTGTCAAGCCCAGGAACAGGCTGCTCAGGGAAGTGGTGGAGTCCCCACCCCTGGAAGGATGAAAAATCCATGTAGATGTGGTGCTTAGGGCCACAGTTTAGTGGTGAACTTACCAGTGCTGGTTTAATGGCTGGAATTGACCATCTGAGAGGTCTTTTCCAAGCTAAACAATTCCATGATTCTCCCATTCTTTCTGCTTGTTCTGTATTTGTTTCTCCTTTGGCATTAAGTATTTGCTAGGCTCCTGAAAATGACAGCAATGACTCTGCATAAACCAAGCCTTCTGTATGCAGTGCACCTGTGAGGCACCAGAAATGAAATTTGGTTTTCTTCAGTTTGAATAAAATTCGTGTTTTCTCAATGCTGCAGTGAGACAGACCCTGATAAAAACAACTAATATTGAGCCCAGAGCAATAAAATTGCAGAAAGGTGTGCAGCCCATGACTGCAGCAGCATCTGGCTCCTTGTGCAACAGCAGTGAGAAGATAGTGTAATTTAGAATCATAGAACAGTTTGGGCTGCAAGAGACATTTAAAGGTCATCTAGCCCAAGCCCTCTGCAGTGAGCATGAACATCTTCAGCTAGATCAGATTGTTCAGAGTTCCATCAAAACTGACTTTGAATATTGTCAGATATGGGGCTTCAGCCACCTTTCCAGACAGCCTGTGCCAGTGTTTCACCACCATCATCATAAAGAATTTCTACCTTGCCTGAATCTTCTTTGTTTGAATCTCCCCTCTTTTAGTTTAAAACCATCACCCCTTGTCCTGTCATAACAGGCCTTGCTAAAAAAATCTATCCCACAGCTTTCTACCTTTAGGTACTGAAAGGCAACAAGGTCTCCCTGAAGCCTTCTCTTCTCCAGGCTGACCAACCCAAACTCTCTCAGCCTCTCTTCACAGGAGAAGTGTTCCAGCTCCCTGATAATTTTTGTGGTCCTCAGTCTAATGGTGATTTAATACCACTGGACAGAGAAGGTAAATTTGCTGACAGATGGTTGTTCAATAATCTGTGGAACAGGTGTTGGGATGGATAAGGGCACTTATCTTTGGAAGGAGGATCTCACCCAGCCACAGTTGTGGCTGCTCTCACCTAGCATGTTGTAAGTCTGGCCTGAAGTAATGATGTATGTTGTCTTGAAAAGTGTCAGGCTTACACCCTGCCTGAATTTCCTCTTCTGGTGGCCATCTCCATGGCTGCTGTTCACCACAGCCACTGAATTTTATGCCAGCAGCAATAATTTTTCAAAATATCCTGTGCTGAGACAAGCTGGCTGTGGAAAAAAGGGAGAAAAAAAATTCATAGTAGCCCAGCTGAGCTGGCATGGAAGTTAGGAAAGAAACATCACTTTCAGATCAAGTCTGAGACAGGTGATCTTGTGCAGAGGGCTTCCTAATGCTCCCAGCCCAGTACAGCAGGGAGGGTTTGTAGGGAGGGAATGTGGAGAGTGTTTTCTGGCTCATAAATAATTTGAATTCTCACTTGCTAAAGAGTTACAGGCCATTATGCATCAAAGGAGAATTATTTCTACCTCTGTGGCACTTAACACCAACTCACATCCACCAGGTCTGTGTAGCAGGATGAATGGTGTCCTGCCTTCCCACTTGGTCAGTACCTATTGTGTCCAACCATCCATCTATCCTCCTGCATTTCCAAGCAGGAGTGTTCTGGCTCCTCAAGCTGCTTTGAGCCCACTTAAGTTACTGGTCTTGACTTAATAGGAAGAATAATTTGATCTTTTAACATCTCTTGACCTTAACAGGAGAGGAGCGCTAAGAGTAGGTGTGGAGGTATGGAAAGATAAAACACTGGTAAGCTTTGTGGGCATCAATTTGAGTCTTGGTTCTTCTAACAGTTGCTTTTTGGAGCTGTGTCATCCTATGCCCCTTGAAAGAGGCCCTACTCCAGCCAGGACAAGCCTGCAGATCACACTAACTTTCTCCATCAGCAGAGCAACTCCTTGCTGTGGGCTTTTCCCCCCATTTTTTTTCTAAAAATAGTAAAAACATCTGCAGCTCTCTGGGGAGGGGTGGAGAAGCTCTAGGGCTGGGATATCACTTTCTTAGCTTGTAGACTCCTTGCTGGCCCCTGCCAAAGCATGGAACTGTTCCTTTCTTTTTTGACCGAGTTGAATCGAATTGTCTTTTCTACCTCTCCTTTGGCACCTGTTTGCTTCCTGACTCTCTGGGGTGGAGCCAGAGCACAAAAAAGAAGTGGGAGCAGTGGCAGATTTCCTCCACCTTCTTAGAATCATAGAATGGTAAGGTTGGAAGGGATCTCAAAGATCATCCAGTTCCAACCCCCTGCCATAGGCAGGGACACCTCCCACTAGTACAGGTCACTCAAGGCCTCATCCAACCTGGCCTTGAACACCTCCAGGGAGGGAGCAGCCACAACCTCCCTGGGCAACCTGTGCCAGTGCCTCACCACCCTCACTGGAAAGAACTTCCTCCTGATATCCAGTTTCAATCTCCCCTCTGCCAGTTTAAACCCATTGCCCCTTGTCCTGTCATTGCAAGACCTTGTCAATAATCCCTCCCCAGCCTTCCTGTAGGTCCCCTTCAGATACTGGAAGGCTACTCTAAAGTCTCTTTGAAGCCTTCTCTTCTCCAGGCTGCAGAGCCCCAACTCTCTCAGCCTGTCCTCATAGCAGAGCTGGTCCAGTCCTCTGATCATCTTTGTGGTCCTCCTCTGGACCCGCTCCAACACTTCAAAGTCCTTCCTGTGCTGGGGGCTCCAGAACTGTACACAGTTCCAGCCCTTCCAACCCTTTCTATTTTATATCTCTTTTGTACTGTTTCTACCTTTAGAATACTTTGCTCGTTTGTTTTTAAGCCTTTCTTGTCAAATCTCCAGTCTATTTCTAACACCCAATTTGTGATTAACTGGATGCCTGGTTTCTAGTTTGGTGCAACCACCATTGAGGATTCAAGCTAGGAAAGATAATAACACTAAGGAGGCTAAAGGAAAACTTCCCCCCCCCACCTCCCCGGCCTCTTTTGCACCTAGATTTCATCTGCTAGGTCTTCATGCCTGTATTTTGCTTCTTCACCTCTTTTCTTGCAGACATTGGATGGTCTGTAGGAAATATGACATATTCACAAAAGCTCTCTTCCTTCAGATGTAGTGGAGATGCTTTCTCGTAAGTCCAGGGTTTCCTAAAATAGTTCATGTTGCTATTTTCAGCTAAACTCACATCTTAGTGGTGTTTTCAGAAGAGGCTGCTATCAACTGGTGGAGAAACAGGAACAGGAACTGTGTTTCAGGAGATCTATGCATTTCTTCTTCTGGCTCCACATTCCCCCTGAAGTGGTCAGACAGTTGGACTAGGTGATCATTGTAGGTCTCTTCCAAATGGAATACTCTCTCCTCGCTCCTCTTCTCAATGTCTACACAGAGCCCAGCCATAACTTCTCTGCCTCCTCCAAACCCATCCTATTCCCAGGCTGATTTCATGGGATCCCAAATCTGTTGCAGCCTCCCAGTTCCAAATCTCACTCCCTAGATGCTGTCTCAATCACAGTTCCATCATCTCAGGTCCTGTCATGACTGACCTCAATTTCCCCCAGCGGTTTGAATCTCAGAAACTCAAGCTTTCATCAGATCTCTGAAGCACAACCAGTGCTAATGAACAGGCACTGTCAGAGAAAATGCTTTCCCAGTAAGTCAGCACAGAGGAATGAAGCAGATCTCTGGAGAGCAGCATTAAGATATAGCTAAAAATACAAACCTTGGAAGTGTGACTCCTGTTTTGGAGGGCTGGAGATAATACTGCAAGTGTTTCATGGGACAAAAAACATAGCCCTCTTCTGCACAGTTATCCAATGGAAGAACCCCTCCTGCTCCAAAATCAGGTTGTAGTCTTGACTGCAGGCAGATCTACAGATGAAGTAGCTCAATGCAGCCTCCAGTTCCTGAAAAGTGAAAAGTTGATCAAAAGTTTCCTGGGGTGAATCTGGCCATCAGCCCAGGGCTGGTGGTTACCATGTGCAATATGGAGAGAATTACCTCTGTGGCAATTGATGGAGCTCGTGCAGTGATTACAAACAGGAAAATGGATCCAAGTTTTTATACCAGTCAATGCTTTAGCATTGCAGGAGCTTGCAGGATGCATCTTTCGTCAGGCAGTGTTCCTCGGCTGCATCTCTCACTGCTCCATAAGTTGAAAACAACTTCATAACCTAGAAACTGAAAATGTTCTTCAGAAACCAGCTGCACATCTCCTTATGTATGGTAATATGATCAGGTTGCTCAGACCTTCATCTAACCTGACCTTGGACACTTCCAGAGAGGGCACATCCAAACCCTGTCTGGGCAACTTGTTCCAGTGTCTCATCACACTCACAGTGAAGAATATCTTTTTGATATCTAACCTAAACCTACTCTTTTTTTGTTTAAAATCTTTAAGCCTTATCCTATTGCTACACTTCCTAACATAGAGTCTCTCCCCATCTTTCATGTGGGTCTCCTTTAAGTACTGAAAGGCCACAAGGAATCTTCTCCAGGCTGAACAACCCCAACACTCTCAGCTTGTCCTCATAAGGGATGGACCCCTTCATTTTCCTGGCTTGCTTCTCCTTTCGCTGCATCCTTTGGTTTATTTTTATTTAAAATTTCCACTTGAAAGTGAACACAGATCACATTTTAATACGAATTTCTCAGGCTTTTCAGAAAAGTCAAATAATTATCTAAACAAATATGTGATCATAGATTGGTGACAGTGTTTGCAGTGGACAGCTAAACTGCACATCCTTAAAATCAAAATGATGGAGCTCCAAGTCATTGTTTTTTGTATTTACTTGCAAACTGTCCATTTCTCTTAAAGCAAGTAGAGTATTCTTTCCACAGTTCATCCAAATGGGAAATTTCAGTGTCTGCAATTTTTCATAGAATCAGAGGGTGGTTTGGGTTGGAAGGGATCACTGAAGATCTAGTCCGACCCCACTGCCTTAGGCAAGGACTTCTTCTGCTAGACCAGGTTGCTCAGAGTCTCTTCTAACCAGACCTTGGACATTTCCAAGGATGGGGCATTCACAAATTCATCTTAGCTCAAAGTTCATCTTGGTGTTTTTACTTCCCTAGGTGTCAGCTCTCAGGATGCTACAATTTCTACAAATTCCCAAGGAGAAAATGGGAACACGACCAGAATTACTACAGCCACCACTACAAGCAAACCAGGAAACCCATCATCCACCTCAACCATGCCAACTACCACAGTTCAAGGGTCCACCTCTCCAAACAAGCCAGAAAATCCATCTCCAATCTCTGCGGTATCATCCACCACTGCTGCAGTGACCACCACTACAAGTCCACCACCCACCTCTGTGAAACCATCTGTCATGGTTCAAGGATCCACCTCCCCAGACAACACAGGAAACTCATCAACCATCCCCACAACATCTCCCCACCCATCTCAGCAGGACAGCTCTTCAGTCAGCTCTAGAGATTCACCAACCACCCATGCTGTAACCTCCAGTGCTGCCCAGCAGAAGACTAGCATTTCAGGCAGCCCGGGAGGCTTGGCAGTCGCCACTACTGCAAGTGCTGTCCCCAGTTCTGTGAGCAGCACTTCACCCACCACAGGAGGTTTAGGGCCTGGTGCTGCATTGTCTCCCAGTGTGGGAGCTCAGGGAAGCCAGACTGTGGACCAGTTGACCAGCACTACTGCAAGCACTGGAATGCCAGGGAGCACCTTTTGTCCTAAGGGCAAGGATTGTGATGTCTCTCGTCCCACACCTATCTCAAAACAGCCTCACTCTTCTTCCAGTTCTCCGATTCCAGCGCTGGCCTCTTCCGCTGCACCTGGAAGCACTGGCGCTTCTCTTACCCCTCCTGGGGGACCTGTTTCCCACACCACTAGCAAGCCCTCTCCATCTTTACCACCCAACAGCACTGAGAAGTTCTCAGAGGCAACCACCACACCAACTTCAGGAGGAGGTACTAAAGATGAGAACCTTGAATTCCTTGTACTGGGAGGCCCTTTTGTGGGCTTTTCCTGTGGCTACTCTTAATACCTCCTGTCACGATGAGTTGTCATCGTCTTGGCTCATTTTTAGAATTTCCAGCACAGTTGTCTCTGTGACAACTGGTTGTTCAGGTCCCTGTTGTCACCACTGGAGATCAAGTCAATGCAGTTAGTGAAATTCAAGGCATGAGTCAGTGGCAAAGCACTGACATTGGGGTTTGGATGGACCGAACTGTGCCTGTAGCACCATCGACTGCACTCACTTGAACTTCAGTGACTGTGGAAGGGAGCGAGCGGTGATGAGTCAAGAGCTGGAGACTGACATTGCAGAGCTGGTGAAACAGGTTGACAGCACTCCAAACACTGGCTGTGGTGATCTCTAGTGCGGCTGACAGCTTAGTGAAGGCTGTCTGGGCTGGCACAGAAAATAAGCTTTAGATGACTAAGGAGATTTCATGGCAAAACTCTGTGCCTAAAACCTCTGAGGAGTCTAAGCAGTAGGGTAGGATGATCAACATTGCTGGGGGGAGGGTTGGCTGCTAGCTTCTGTCTAAGCAGCATTAGGAGTCTCCATGTGGTGTTTAGGATCTTGCTGAACATTCTGGAGCTTTACAGAGTCGCCTTAGTTCATAAGTGTCCTGGTGAGGCACAGTTCAGGGTCTCCATTGGTATTCGCTCTCATAGTGTTTATGGGGAAGCAAATTTATGGATGTCCCTCACTGTGGGACCTCCATGGAACCTTCCAGAATTGTATGGGATTGTGGATTCGGCACATAGCTGGCTCTGAATAAAAGCTATGATGATCCTTCGTTATCTTCCTCTGGGAAACATTGTTCTTGAGGCAGTTTTCAGTTGCCTGCAATATAGAAGCCACTCCCAAAACCATCTCCATCCTTCCAGCTGTCAGCATCACTGAATGGGCAAAGGTCTTAGTGCAAGACCACCTTCACTGGATTCACTCAAGTCATGTTTTGAGCACATTTGAAGGCATGAGGAGGTAAAATGAGCATCTTCATGAAGGATGTTTCATTCTCCCTCTGCTCCACAGGCTTGTTCTCCATTAAAGGATGATTTACGGAATTATGTTAATTTGAATTTGAGGATTCAAGTATTGAACAGAAAGAGGTCTAAAACCCCTTTACAATTAATAAATAGGTGAGAGGATGCAAAAGAAACAGATGAATTTGAAATCACTTCTCTGCTGGAGCCTTCAGAATGCATCTGAGAGAGAAATACTCCTTGTCTTTTCTGTGGAAGAGGCAGGAGTCCCAAAAGCAAACAGGCTGTGAACATGATGTGAACATTTGAATTCACTTTATCACCATTCAAGGATCCATTAGGAACCCAAGGACAGAGATTCAGTTCTATTAAAAGGACTTGTGAAGGCAGAAGGCTGCTATGCTCCTTGCACTACTCCCATTGCACTGTAAGATGCCTCAGACCTCAAACAAAAGGATCTGAGATGATTGCAGGTATCCTGCACGGGAGTCATAGATGTGGACACGTGCCCCTTTGGAAGTAGCAGGCAGGCAGACAAAACACCCTAGGCTGTCCCCAGAGTACTAGGCACCACTTCTAAGGATGTGCCTCTGGACTTGGTCCACAGCTGATAGAGATGCAATCAGCAGAAGTTATGTCTCTTCATCCCCTCCTGACAGTGGTGGGAGCAGTTGTCAGTCAAAATGCACCATGAAATCTGTTCTCCAGGAGATCCTAGGTAGTCAGCTCAGACAGAATGTTGGAAGGCACCTTTAAAGGTCATCTAGTTCAACCTTCAGTCCCTGCAGTCAGCAGGAACATCTACTAGAACCACATCCAGTCTCACTTTGAATGTTTTCAGGAATAGGGCATCTACCACCTCTCTAAGCAACCCTGACCGGTGTCTCACCACCCTCAGCATAAAAAAGGCCCTCCTTAGAAGCAGTCAGAAGCCCACTTCTGTTAGTTTAAAAGCATCACCCCTTGTCCAGTCACAACAGACCCTGATAAAATTCTTCCAAATAGGCTCCTTTAAGTACTGAAAGGCCACTGTGAAATCTTTCAATAGGTAGTCTACCTCTGTTGTGGAAACCTCCAAGGAAGACACCTCAGATAGAGTGAAACAAGGGCCATTCCATTTAATCAGACCATGCAGCTACCAATGCTCAGCCATCACAGCCTTTGGGTTCATCTCTCCAGAACAGTCTGATGGGTTCCAGCAACAGGAAATTAAACCAGCACAAAGAAAACATAAGAAAAGCAAACAAAGCCTCTCCAAGCTCTAGCACAATGACCTTCAAGGCAGGGCGAGAGCTGAAGATTCACTTTCAGCTGCTCATGACCAGAACTCTGTCAGATGTATCCTCTACACTGTCTTTCTCCTTGTTTGTTTGTTTTTTTATTTTTGTGGGTATTTTTTGGTGTGTATTGGGGACCCAGACCAGAGAAGCCCAGAAGCTGGATCTGTGCCAACCAGATCTTCAAGTGCTGACCAGAGCCCTGCCACTGAACAGCCACTGACTCCAGCGCCGGGGGACCAGCCAGAGTGCAGGAGATGTGGCCACCATTGCCCTACTGCTTCTTTGCAAAACGAGGTAATGACACCTACAGGGTGGTGGGCACTTTGCAGTGCTGTCTCTTCATATTCAGCTGGCATCCCCTGTGACCTTCTTGCTGTGCCTGTGTTGGAGAGATCTGCCTTAGATGGCTGCAAAATAATTCTAGATCATAGAATCATGGAAAGGTTTGGGTTAGAAGGAACCTTTTACAGGTCATCTAGTCCAACCTCTTTCTCCTGCAGCTTTCCAGTGAAGACACATGGTGGTTGGAGGTGAAGGAGATTATGGTCTGGGTGCTGAACTGAGAAGAAATTTGGGAAGAGGGAGGGAAGCATTATGGACAGCAGAGCTGCCTGCGTGTGGACTTAGACTTGATGAGAAGGCAAAGACCACAATTCAGTGTGAACCTCACATGAATGATATTAGGAGAAAATGGTTTGGGATCTGGGGAGGTGGGGGGGATGTCTCAAAAGGCAAGACAGGATAACTGAAGATCCCAGTGCTAGGAAGGAGAAAAGGGGATTCTGCTTCTAGCTGCTCATCTCCTGTAGGGTGGGACCACACCACGGCCCACTGGCATGGATCCTCCTGTTGCCCAAGCCAATTCCTGCTGTATCCTGCCCTGCATCTTAAGCCTGGTTTGGGAAGTGCATTAGCAACCATGCCAGTTATCTGTGGAAACACTTCCCAAACATAAAGGGTTGAGTGAAGGGCTCCCAGACCTGTCTCATTTCCATAAAATGGATCAGAGCTTTGGCTGAGATGCCTCTGGCTTGGGGCAATCTGTTGTATCAGTCACCAATCTCCAACTGTCCTTTTAACTTATATCACCCTTTGAGAGTTGCTTTTCTTCTGTCTTTCCAGGTCATTTGTAAAGACCAAGTGCAAAACTATTCAGCCAACATATATCTGAAAGAAGCCAGAACCTGTGTAAGTACTGCCCTTTGGAACTTTGCATAGAATCAGCAGCCATGTTGCTGTTGGAGATCAGCTTTTAACCTGTGGTGCTCTGAGCATGGAAGCCTACAGAGAGAGTGATTTGCCTTCACAGAGAGAGTGATTGGCATTGGAATGGGCTGCCCAGGGAGGTGGTGGAGTCGCTGTCCCTGGAGGTGTTCAAAAAAAGCCTGGATGGGGCACTTAGTGCCATGGTCTGGTTGATTGGATAGGGCTGGGTGATTGGTTGGACTGAATGAGCTTGGAGGTGTCTTCCAAAATGGTTGATTCTATGATTCTATGATTCTAAGAGTAATTTTATCAAAACAAGATGCCACTACTTTTGGGGTGTAAAATTCTACACGCAAACCCACACTCAGTATCAACTGATGTGTGTGTGGGGTAGGGGGAGGTTGGCAGGAGGAGAAGAGGCCCACGTGGTCTTCTTCAAGTAGAAAGACCAGTCGAGTCCACCCAGGTCACATAAAAAGAGCACTAAAAAAATTCAGAGAGTGAAACCTTCTAAGGGGAAAGCTTTTTGCCTTTGCAGAGAGTCCAGAAGTTTATCCCCAAACCAAAGAAAAACATGCAGAGTTCCTCCACAGTTGTTGTGTACTGCATGAGACTGTGCAATTTCACAGCTGGAGCAGGGTGGCATCCAACTGCAGAGCAATTGGGAAGAACAGCAGCCTGGAGTTTGGGACTCACTATGCTCCTTCATGCTGTATCAGATCTCATAGAACCTTAACTTGAGAGCAGAAGACTCCATTTCATTCATTTCAAACCTTCTACTAGACCAGGGAGCAGTAAAGCATAGTGCAAAGGCTGGGAAAAGGCAAGCCCAAGCCAAGACTGTACACCAAGATCCTTCTTCTAGTGGGTGGGTACTGCCTGCTGCCTTGTCTGAGGGACATCCAGCTCTGAAATGATTCCTGTGGGAACTGTGAGCTTCCTGTAATGGGGAAGATGCAATATACTGATAACTTCCAAACAGGTGGAAATTTTAACTTTATGATAGAAAGCAATGGCCAACACAAAAGGCTGGTGTGGTCTTGACAGACCCTACCTGAGCTGTGGCTAGGGCTCAAGAGGTGAGTTTTGGCATCATAATGCTCTGGTTTCTAGATCTCAGCACTGCTAAAGCAGTGTAAGCATTGGGAAATTTGCTCTCCAGACACCTTCCAACAGCTTGTGCTGCACAGCAGCAGAAAGCGCTGCTCAGGTTGAAGAACTTCTGCTATCCACTCTGTAAAATGGACTGGCTCTTGACTTCACCATTGAGTGGTGAGACACAAAATGAATCATAGAATCAACCAGGTTGGAAAAGACCTCCAAGATCATCCAATCCAACCTATCACCCAGCCCTACCCAATCGACTAGACCACACTGTGTTCACAAAACCCCTTGAGATACGTGCTGAGATGAGCACGATCATTCCTACTCATCACAGCAGCTCTTGAAATTCCCTGTGGCTCAGCAATGGCCCTGCCTGGCAGCCCTTTAGAAAGTTTAGACCTCCACCTCTGTGCTCTTAGAGGAGGGAACCACTTGTCTGCTCGTGGTCATCTCCTAGCTACTTTGGCTGCTGCTGGGTGTAAATTCTTGCCTGCATGTTCATAGAAATGATCATGTTCGTAGCCCCGTGGTCCTTAATGCTGAGGATGACTTCAAGGAGGAACATTATTACCATGAGAGCTATAACCCAGATACCACAGTAGGACAACCTCTCCAGAGAGCATCTCCTGCCCTGCTTTGTGCAGTGTCTGAGACACTGAATGGTAGAATTATTAAATCGTGGAATTGTTTAGCTTGGAAAAGATCATTAAAATCATCGAATCCAACTGTTAACCCAGCACTGACAGGTCACCACTAAACCATGCCCCTCAGCATCACATCTACACATCTTTTTAATCCCTCCAGGAATGGTGACTCCACCACTTCCCTGGGCAGCTCCAGGGTTTGACAACCCTTTCAGGGAAGGAATTTTTCTCAATATCTAATGTAAACCTCCCCAGGCGCAACTTACCTCCTCCTTCTGGGCAGAGTCATGCTCTGCATGCATCTGTTGTCCTCCCCATACTTTTGCTGGAACTGTGCCAAGAGGTCTTTTGGAAGTGGGGCTGGGAAGGCTGGGAAGTGCTGGTGTGCAGTGATCACAGAACACTAGAGCCTAGATTGAAAAAGAGCTTCAAGATCATTAAATCCAATCATTAGCCTAACACAAGTCCTTGACTAAACCATATCCCTAAACACTACATCTACTCAACTCTTCAATACATCCAGGGATGGGGACTCCACCATTTATTTCCCTGGGCAGCTTGTTCTAATGGCTGTTCAATTCAGTAAAGAATTTCTTCCTAATATCCAACCTAAACTTCCCTTGGTACAACTGAGGCACTTTCCTCTTGTCCTATGGCTTGTTACTTGGTTGAATGGAACAATTACCACTTCTCAAGCCTCCTTTAAGGTAGTTGTGGAGAGAAGGTTTCCCCTGAGCTTCCTTTTCTCCAGGCTAAACAACCTCAGTTCCCTCAGCTGCTTCTCACAGGACTTGGTCTCCAGACCCTTCAACAGCTTCATTGCCCTTCTTTGGACGCTATTGAGTACCTCAATGTCCTTCTTGTAGTGATGGGTCCAAAACTGAAGAGAGTTCATGCACCAGCAAGCTAATGGGTGGGTGTACATCTCAGCTTGGCATCATCCATCACTCCTGTCCTCCCACTCTGCTGGGCAGTGGCAGGCCAGAGCTGACAAGACAGCAAGTCTTCTGCCCTGTTTCCTTTAGATTCCTCTGGGCATTGTAAGGAGCTGAAGCATTGTTAGTACAAACCACCAGCAGCTGCAGGAAGGCTGCAAGAGTGCATCCTCCCAGAGCATCACTGCCCTCAGCCACCAGAACACCTCCCACCCCCTTGCTGCTAACTTTCCACTCAGCCCGTTCCTGAAAACGGCAGTGAATTTAATGCCTCTCAAGCTGAGCAGATAACAGAGAAATGGCACTATCTGGTTTCCCTGCTTTGTAGGCCTGGTAAACAAGTCTCTAGCCAAATCTTGACAGCAAAGTGAAAAAATCCTTTGCATTTCACAACCCGTGGGAAAACAGGAAAGTGTGTGCTATAAGGAGGAGTGTTCCAGAAACGGCTCCAATCCTACTCCGCAAGAACGAGACAGAGTCAGGGCAGCTTTGTGCTGAAACCTCAGCTCCGGAGAGAAGCTGAGGTTCACTGAGGTCAAGGTGGGGGTCTAACGGTGGAGCTGTGTCCAGGTCACATAGAGCAGAGGAGAAGACAAGGATCAGCCCATCGCAGGCATGGCTGGGCTCATGAGGCAGCACTGGAGATGCAGGAAGCCCAGGAATCTGACCCTAGGAACTGCAGACATTGCCCCCAGCTGCACCTCAGTTTCTCCTGCTGCAGTAAATTTAACTTTAAAAAAAAAAAAAAAACAACAAAAACCCCCACACCTAAAATTGTAAATCCTAGAAGAAAACCCACAAGCATTCAAATGTATGGTTAGTACCACTTTATGGGCCAAAGGTACTTTATGGACTAGCTTATTTCCAGCATCTTTCTTCTTCAGGTGATGCTTTTAACCAGTGATGAACAGTTTGGTCCACGTTCCCTCACCATCTTTTTTTCCTCTTTTCCTTCCTTTGGTTGCAGCAGGACCTTAGTGAGTTTCTTAATGAGGCTTATTAGCTTGATGTGTTGCATTCCATAGGATGACTTTCCCATGGTCCAGCTCACAAGTGTATCTTCAGCTGAGTTTTCGATGGCTGCCTGAGGTGCTTGGTGGATGGATGGATGGATGGATGGATGGATGGATGGTCAGTCAATCCGCATTATGTGATGTGAGAGGTGACAATGTATAAGGGTGGTTGGTGGCACCCAAACGGTGGCTGTGCCACACAACCCCTGTGACCACTTCTCAGGGGGCCAGCGTACCTCCTCCACTGTGTCCCCAGCTGAGACATGATATACCCAGAAAGCTGAGTCAGAGGATACTAGGGAGGATTAGAGCCTGCTTCAGCCTGGGGATGCAAAAGCAACAGTGAGACCATCTGGGCCCAGACCCAGGTGTTTTAGGGAATTTGCTGTGTGAGACCCCCCAGTCTGGGGACAGCAGAATGGTCCTTGGTGCAGGAAGACGGACACCCTCACTGAGCAGGGTCATGGTCCCACTCACCCTGTCCAGCTGGTAATTTGTTGACTCAAGTGCTGTTACCTCATTCAGGGATGTTAGTTTTAGGTCCCCACCAGTGTGGGAACCGGATTCGAGCTGCACGGCAGCGCCTGTCAACTGCAGCCAAGGAATGTGAGCGGCTCCGACGGTGGGAGGGGAGAGCAGCCAGGGCCATGGCACCACTGCCAGGGCATCCCTGATGGCTCCAACAGCTTTTCTATGCTGCTCTTCCAACCCTGGAAAGAGTAAATCCCTCCAGGTCCTTCTCAAGTGGGAGTTTGGGTGCTGTTCATCATCCAGCAGCAAAGCAGTTCGGTGCTTAGCTGGGTTTCAGCCTTGCATCTGATTTTCCTTCCCATCTGAAAAAAAAAAAAAACAACAACAAACAAAAAACAAACCCAAACCCAAGCATTTTAAAGGTCTGTCTTTTATCCCCATGGGATGAGGAGGAGAATTGGGTTATTAAGGGCTGAGAGAAGACAGAGCTGTGGGAAAAGCTGGTGAAAAAGGGTGCAGGGAAGCAGTGAAAACAGGTTTCGTGTCTCTGCCAAGCAGAAAATGCCGCACAGGCAGGGACCGATAAGCTGCAGGACATTTAAAGCGTAGGAGCACAACCCAGCGTCCAAAGATGATAAAAGCACCACCCTGATCAAGCTGTAACCCTTCTCCTCCCTGTCCTGCTGGGGATGAGCTTCCTGGGGGATGCTGCCTTGCCAAGGTCTTGTCTTGCTGCTGGTGGGCACAAAGTTGGAGATAGATTTTCCATCCAGCTTCTTTCCTTGGGATGGCTTGGGGAATATGCCTTGCAGAACAGGACCTCAGGGTGTCAGTTAACAGTCAGCTGAACATGAGCCAGCAGTGTGCCCGGGTGGCCAAAAAGGCCAACAGCATTCTGGCTTGGGTCAGTAATAATGTGGCCATCAGGAGTAGAAAAATGATCATCCCCCTGTTCTTGGCACTGGTGAGGCTACACCTCAAATACTGCTTTCAGTTTTGGGCCCCTTACTACAAGGACAGCGAGGTGTTGAAGAGTGTTAAGAGCAACAAATCTGGTGAACAAGTCTTGTGAGGAGCAGCTGGGTTTGTTTAGTCTGGAGAAAAGGAGGCTGAGGGGAAACCCTCTTGCTCTCTAAAACTAACTGAAAGAAGGCTGGAGTGAGGTGGAGGGTCAGTCTCTTCTTCCAGATAACAAGTGAAAGGACAAAAGCAAGTGGCCTCAAGTTGCACCAAGGAAGGTTTAGCTTGGGCAGTAGGAAAAATTTCTTCCCTGGAAAGGTTGTCAAGGTCAGGAACAGGCTGCACAGGGAAGCAGCGGAGTTACCGTCCTTGGAGGTATTAAAAGCTGTGGAGATGTGGTGCTGAAGGACTTGATGATCTTAAAGGTCATTTCCAACTTAAACAATTCTATGATTCCGCAGTCAGAACTCAGCAGAGGGGCCTGGGGAATGTTTCTCCCCATGTAAAGCAAAAGGCGAGCCAAGGGCCAGCAGAGGTTCCCAAGGGCCAGCTGGGGCCTCACGATGCTGAGCTCACCCTCGCGCTGTGCCCGGGATTGGTCTTCCGCCCCGGCAAGTGCATCCTGTCTCCACTGCTGCTTCCCAAATATTTAGATAAGATGGGGTGAGATTAGGTGCCTTCCTCGGCCGGACAGCTCCCACCCTTGCTGTGGAGCAGGCAGGATGGAGCTGCCCATCGGTGCTAGCAGGACCCGGCGTGGATAGTGCTGCAAAGGGAGGGGAAGGTTTGGGGTGTTGGAGCAGAACCCAGCCAGGACATGTGGCACTTTGTTTTGATGTTCATGGAGAACTTCTGCATGCAGGACCTGTGCAGGTAGGACCTTCTGCACCCAGCATCTGTCTGTGTAGGAGGGCCACCATCTCTACCTTGGTGAGCTCCCAGCTCCTGTGAGAAGATACAAAAAGCTGTAGAAACATCTCAGTGAAGATGTGGGCTCCATCCAACCCTCTCCACCACACCAGCCCAGACTAAGCTCTCCAGAAAAGCTGCAGTTTATCTGACAGCAAAACACATTCCCTTGTCTCTGCAGAGCCACAGAACTGTGACCCTAGGGAGGACAGGGACCTGCATTAATGGGGACAGAGGGTAGCAGCATGAGTGATGGGAGGGCTGTAGATGCCCAGGGGGGCTGCGGAGTCCTGTCCTGCTCCCGTTGTGGCCCTTCAGCCTCCTCTGCCACAACTCGCCCCCCCCACCCCCCACCTTCTGCTTCCCTTGGGGACTTGCTATTCCTGTAACACCAAAAGCTGCAGCTCTCAGATAAGGCCAGCACAGGGCTCTGGTGAGGAACAGCAGCCAAGAGCTCTGCTTCTCAGAAAGAAACCACTTTCAAATCTTTCCTGTTCCCTGGGAGGGCGATGGCAGCTGGGCAGGGCAAAGGGACAGGGAAAGATGGAGATGGCCACAGCATCCCTAGTGATGGGGGGGGATCCTCCTCAGCAATGTGGACAGCAGGAGGAGGGAAGGGATTCTGTCCCCCTGCTTTGGTGAGAACCCACCTGCACTGCTGGGCCCAGCTCTGGAGTCCTCAGCACAGGACAGACATGGACCTGTTGGAGCAGGGCCAGAGGACACCACAGAAATGATCTGAGGGCTGGAACCACTCTGCTGTGAGAGCAGACTGAGAAACCTGGGGGTGTTCAGTCTGGAGAAGAGAAGAGAAAGCTCTGAGGAGACCTGATTGTGGCCTTTCAGTACTTAAAGGGACTGATAAGAAAGCTGGGAACAGACTTTATCGAGGACTGTTGTGACAGGACAAGGGGTGATGGTTTTAAACTAAACAAGGAGAGATTTAGGCTAGAGAGAAGGAAGGAATTTTTTACACAGGATGGTGAAACTCTTGCCTGGAAATGTCCAGAGAGGTGGTAGATGCCCCACCTCTGGAAGCATTCAAGGTCAAGTTTGATGTGGCTCTGATCAAGCTAATCTAGTTGCAGATGTCTCTGCTCAGTGCAGGGGAGGTTGGACTAGATGACCTTCAAAGGTCATTTGCAACCCATGACATGCTATGATTCTATGATCAGTCTCTGGATGGGGGGACAATGCTGAGCTCTTGCTGTCACTACAGGCTGAGTGGATGAATGCCAGCACCAACAACTCCTTTTTCGAGAGGTTCTGCTCAACAGGCCAGCACACATTCAATGCCAGCAGGGAAGCATGCACAGTGATGCTGATCTCCCACAAGCACCACCCTCAGCACTGGGCCGTGCAGACAGTCTTGCACAGTGAGTATGATGACACCATCCTGCCTGAAGAGGGACAAGATGACTATGGGATGAGGTCCTGGTGCATGGATGGCACCTGAGGCTTAGCAGAATCTTCAGGTCTGCTAGAGCTTGGCCGAGTGGTTTCTTTCCTTGGGCTGCTCCATCTCAATGGCTTGAGAATGGCACGAGAATGGCACAGTGACCCCAGAAATTAACTTTGCTCCCCAATGAATACACCAGACTCCTGTGCCATCCATGGCAAACCAAGGCGGGCACCAGGCTCAAGGAGAAAAAAATTCCTTCTAACTGGTTACCATCCAGTGCCCAGTATAAATCCTTTCCCAAGGGAGCAGAGAGTGTAGTTTCCTGTCTACATGAGAATTCAGCCTGGAGATGCCCAAATGTTGCTTTAGCACCAGCGTGCTGGGAGGAGACACCACACTGTCCTAGTGCAAAGGGCAGGAAGGACTGAGCTCTATCCTCTTCACCATCATCAGGGCAGAGGATGGGTGGTGGGTCCAGCCTCCAGCAGCCAACCGTGGGTAGGGGAGCCAGGCCCTGCAAACTAATTCTGCACCTCTCTGGCAGGGCCTGGAGTAACTGGTTAATAGCCCCTTGATGGTCAGAATAGTGATACCAGAGGCAGTGGGGTCTCTGGGGCTGTACCCGTTCCAGGAGAAGAGGTCCCAGTTCTTTGTGTGGCCATGGAGGTACCTGTAAGGGTTGGCTTCACGCCCAGACATTTCCATCCACCACCTCCAGAAAGGGAACTTCCCCATTTATGGGGAGGTGGTGGCACAACCTGCCTCCTCTTTGTGCTCATTGCATCCTCTTTCTCCCCACAGTTCATTTGGACCCTGAAAAAGTCCTTGAGGAGTTGCAGGAGAAGGACAAGTTAGAGGAGGTAAGTGGTTCCCCAGCCACAGTGCAGCTTCCCCGTGGATGTGTCCCAAGGTGGGTGGCACAGGAATCCCTGCCGGGGCCTGACCCATTCCCTCTGCGGCAGCTCGGCATCGCCAACATCACCTATGGCAAAAGGGAGCAGGAGATGATCATCAACGACGAGTTCAGCACACCTCTGATCATCACCATCGTCACCCTGGCCGGCTCCCTGCTGCTGATCGCCGCCATCTACGGCTGCTGCCACCAGCGCTTCTCCCAAAAGAAGGACCAGGTAAGGTGGGAGAGGGGTGGGACACGCATCCCGGGACCTTTTTTGTCCCAAAGGCATCTTCAGCAGATGAAGATCATCACTGCTGGTGGAGACATCCTGGCTTGTCCAGTCGGCATCATCCTTGCGTGTTGCTCAAAGGGTGCCCGACTGCTGTGGATGCTCTGGAGGGACAGGAGCTGCTCTTTGTGGTTGTTAGGGAAGGAAGCAGCCAGGATGACAATCAGGGCAATGAAGTCCTGGTGGTGGAGTAGGACAAGAAACAGCACCTATCCTCAAAGCCACCTGGGAGAGCTTGGTCATAATTTTGACAATGAAGGTTTCCTCAACTCAAAATCCCTCTCCAAACCCACCTATATTCCCCATCCCTCAAAATAAAACCAGCTTTCAAAATACTTCTGTGAGTACAGGAGCAGAGTTGGGTGCCCAGCATCATGCTGATGTTTTCCAGGAGTGCTAGTAGCTGCAGGAAGCCCACAGCTGGTTGCAGGGTGGTAGGAGAGCAGGACAACTGCAGCAGGGCATCAATGCCTCATGGCTCAGCCTTCAGAAGAGCTGTGCCAGGGCCAAACGTCAGAGCAGCAGATTTTAAGGAAGGACAGACATGGAAAAAAAAAAATTCTTAATATCATTTTGATCTCAGGAAGCGATTCTGGATGATTTTAGTGTAGCATCCACCTCCGAGGACCCGTTCCCAGGCCCTGTGGTGGAGACAATTCTGCTATGTACCCAAAGTCTGCATAAGCCCTTGCTCCTCTTGCTGAGGGTTTAGCTCTGGAGGAGACACAGCAACAGAAAGGAGGCAGAAAGACAGAAAGAAAGACAGAAAGAGAGTCCAAACGATGCAATTAGAGTGAACAAATCTCCTGGTGGAGAAGCAAAGCTCTGCATCCTACTTGAAGTGTTTCATCCTTTCCAGATGTCCCAACCTCTGCTCCACATGCCTGGAGCTATGTGAAGGTGAGGGATAAAACAGCCTTTGCTTTAAATGGCTGCAGTCTAACAGGTGAACACAAAAGGCAGGGAAGAGCAAACCAGTGCTGGTGACAGACTTGTCTTTACAGGGCCTGATCCTTCAGGAGGGAATGGAGGGGGACATAAGGCCTTGATAGATGTTGAACCTCTGCTGGGCTCCTCTTGGAGCTTATGGAGCTTCACAGCTGAAATCTCCCTGGTTGGGGTGAACTTCTCATCAGGGTCAGAGAGCAGTGCAACACTTCTGTTGTAGTTCAGAAAACAGCTAAAAGAAATAAGGCAGATTTAGTGATGGGAAGGTGTGTCCCTCAAGTACCACAGGAAGCAAAGAGCAGCTCAGTTTGGAATGGACCTCATTACACCCCCCTGGCCATAGGGAGGGACACCTTCCACTAGAGCAGGTTGCTCAAAGCCCCATCCAACTTCTCCTTGAACAATTCCAGAGAGGGAACATGATACAGAGGGACAGGTACTAGCCCTGGCTGGAAGCTCTGGAGGTCAATACCAACCACCCACGGGGTGAGGTAGCAAAACCAAAGCAAGGGATCCTCAGTATGGCTCTTGCTCAGAGCATGGGTAAAGGTCAATTGTCAAGCAATTGCAGTGAGGAGTTAGAAAATCAAACACATTTCTCCTTCCTGGATGTGGTTTTGGGTGGTTTCTTTGGTTTTTCCTTCTGTTTCTTTCCCAAAAATGACTTGAAAGTTTTTTTTGTTTTGTTTTGTTTTTTTTTAATTTTTCTCCAACCTTTCCTCCCCACCCCCTCCCACTCCCCCCTCTTAAACCCTGCCGTTGTTTTACCTTGGAAATAACCAGCACATCCACCCTGATCTCCCCGGGTTTGATGATGGACATGTGGCCCTGATCTTTAATGTGAGTTCCGACACAGGGATCGGAGGGGCGGGCGCCGCATCCGTAACCCCTGCAGCTCTCACCTCCGGTGCTTGGTAGGGCTCAGTAGCTTTTAACAGGACTAAAGCCCAGCTTCAAAGACCCCTTCCCCTTGCTGCACGCCGTGGGGGGTGCCTTGCCGTGGTGGGAGAAAGCATAGCCCAAGCTTCCAGCCCTCTGGGGGTTGCACCAGCAACCCCATGAAGGGAAACAGTCCCCATGAAAGCCCAGGTGCCTCCTCTCTGTTTGAGCATCCCACCATCCCTGCCCACATTCCCCTTGCCACGTGTAACCCGGGGGACCCCCCCCCAGCAGCACCTTTGCAGGCCCCCTGCTAGCACTAAGCCCTGTGGTTTTGCTTCTCCATCCCTTTTCTTCTCCATGGATTCCCTCTTACACCTGTCTCCTGACATTTATTAGGAGCACTGCAATAGAGCAAGATGTAAACCCAGGCAGAGAGGTGACCACAGAAACTTGTGATCCCCAAAAAGAGACTGACCCAGGAGTGTAGATTTCTGGTGGAATGCCTCCAGGGCAGGGCACGGACGAAGGAACTACTACAGTGAAAACAAGAATAGGATAGACTGAGGGTCTGCCAGGGGATGAAGGGCTGAGTCAGAGCCTGAAGCATGGCATACCAAAAGACCAGGGTGATACAGTGCTTCGTTCATCTTTCTCTGCCTGATTTTCACTGAGAGCTTCAGAAGGAGAAGAGTTGGGGCTTATGGAGGGGCAAACGGCCTGGCAGCATCTGCAAGGCAGGTACAGCCCACACAGGTCAAAGGGGAGAAAAATATTAAAACAGCTAAAAAGGAACACAGGAGCAAAAAAGGGAGGGGAAGAACGGAAGTGAGTTAGTGAGGCAGGAGCTGGGATACAGGTTTAGGACTGGGCAGTGATGTTCAGCCTCTTCCCAAGGTGGGACCAAGCCATGGCCAGGCTGAAGCTGGCAGCTGCTCCTGGAGGTTTTCCACATGTCTCTGGCTGCTCTTTCCTTCCTCCTACCATTAGCAGTCTCTGTCTTGCCAACTCCACGCCCTTCTCTCACTGTGTCAGTGCTGACTGCAGCCCTCAGCCTCAACCTCATCATCAAAATCTTTCTGTAGTTACATCCATCTATACGGGGCAGTGACCACAGCTGGCTGGGAGGTGACACGCCACCATGTGGTGGCAACACACAGCACAGCCAAGCTGTTTTTCATGGGGGTTTCTGGGTTTTCTTTCCTCGCAGCAGCGCCTGACTGAGGAGCTGCAAACAATGGAGAACGGTTACCATGATAACCCCACGCTGGAGGTGATGGAGACCTCCTCTGAAATGCAGGAGAAGAAGGTGAACCTCAATGGCGAGCTGGGGGACAGTTGGATCGTTCCTCTTGACAGCCTCACCAAGGAGGACCTGGAGGAAGAGGAGGACACGCATTTATAGGATGCAGAATTTGATCAAGCAAAAAACAACCACCCTTCCCCCCCAAAAAGAACCCATAATCCCTACACAGAGAGAGCTCCAAAACAAGACAAAACTCCCAACAAAGCCCAGAAAGTATTTTAATAAACTAATCATGGCCCCTTATGCCACTATGTGGGGTGCAGGATTGAAGAGGAAGGGACATGAGAAGACACCTACAGGGTGTATTGTCAACACAAGCCACCACAGTGGCTGCATTCAGACAAGCATCCTCCATCACCTCTGGATGCTCAACAGGACCTACCATGCCAGACCTGACCAGCTGTGGGCAAAGGCAGTGCCCTTGCTGCTAAGAGATACTGGTGTCTCCTCCAAGGGTGTCCCCTCCCATCCTGCAGGATGGAACCACACCAACCTCATCCTATTAAGCAATTTAAAAAGCAAAAGAACTAAATGTAACTAGGATGGGTGAGGGAGCATCTTCTGACAGCAAACCAACATCTGGCAATTAGAGCTCAAAAGATCCTCTGGCCCATGCATTTTAGTCATCACTCTGCCCTCCCCGACAGCCAGGCATGGAGCAGACAAAGCTGGCACAGCCTGTTCCTTTCCAATCCAGTTCCCATCTTCTCCCCACAAACCGCAGGCTCGAGCACACAAGAGAGCCCTGTGCTGTGCCACAGGCAAAGGAACGCGCCCAGACTCGGCCAACAGGAAGGATGTGGCAGTGCCAAGTGATGCTCAGTCCTGTGCCACCACCAGCTGTGCCACAGAGGGCTGCAGGATGCATCCTGCACCCAGCTGAAGACCAGGAGAATCCCAGCAGCTTGCTGTATAGGTGCAAAGGGAAGGAAAAGAAGTGATGCCTTCAAGTTCATCCCTCCTGGGAGGAGTGTAATGAGACTAAGAGCAATACCTGGTCAGAAGCCCAGGCTGGGAGTTTCATGGTGCAGGAGCCCAGCTCCAGCACAGCCCAGCTCTGCTGATGCATTTCCCAGTGGAAGTGTTGGTTGCCTTTCAGGAATATGCAACAGCACCTCACAGCCCATCTCCACCCTCCCCTGAGACTGTGGGTTACATGCACAAGGATGGTTTGTGATTGTTGTGGTCATCTTGTCCTGCATGTGCAACAGAGGAGATAAGATAGCAACAGAAGCATGAGCCAGGCAGCTTGGTGGTATTCAGGGTTTTCCATCGGTACAGCCCTTATTGTTTCCTCCCCACAGGGTTCATAAGCTCAGTCCACATTCTCAAGCTCTTCTTCAAAAGCCAGTAATATAAAAGAGACCTGCAATGAAACATCCAGCTCAGCAGTGGAGCTGGGACTGAGCTTTGTCCTGCAGCCCTTGGCTTCTTGTCCAGGTCTCCCTTTGCCATGAGTCTTTAGAAAAGAAAAATATGCAGCAGGAGAAAGTGGCTGGACTGAGGCCATTTCTGGTTTTCTGCTCCCCACCACAGCTCCTAAATGGCTCTAAAAAGATGGGGAGAGTTTCACACCTTTGCTCTGGCTTTAGTAAAGCAGGGATCAGAGCAGGACTCCATCTCACACCAGGAGAAGACGACCAGAACATCACTTGGGCGAATGCATCTCCCAACACATGAGGATGGTGGTGGTCCCAAGCCCTCTATAAGGCAGAGGAGCTGCAGATGAAGAGCAATGGCCAAACACAGCCCTTCTTCTCCCCTGCCTGCATTGACCATTGCACGATGGGGAGATTTCCTTCAGGCTCAACCACTAAGTCAACAAGACGGAAATCTGCTTCCCGTGGCTGCCATAAACAAGGGGAAAAGTAGAGCCCTACACAAGAGGAAAAGCAGAGCTGAGCAATGGAAAACTTGGAGAAAATGCACTGAAAACCAGAGTGCATTTTCAAGTCAAGCCAGTCCTCAGGAGTACTTACAAAGAAGAGAGCCAGGGTGGTTTGCTCAGCCCCAGGACAGAAGCTGGCAGAAGATAGGTCTTCTCAAAGGGACTGGCTCTTCTCCCATCTCTCCTGCACCAAAGGGCAGAGTTGGAAGTGTTCAAACCTATATATTTTTGTATGTAAATATTCCTGCTATTCATTAGCAATGTATTCAGCACACTTCACTTACCTGTGCGCTGCACTGTGGGGAAGCAATTTTGGAGGGGAGGGAATTAAAAAAGGAAAGAAGCAAAATTTAAAAGGAAAAAAAAAAAAAAGGAAGAAAAAGCTAAAGGCCAGTCTGGTAGGGGATCAACATTGGACAGGAAGCAGGAAAACACCTCCCACCCAGATAACCCCATGCCACAGCTTTGTCCTCACTCCAGCAACATCAACTTCAGCTTTTTAACGTTGCACCAAGACTCAAAGAACAGGTCTTGGTGTTTGCGGTCACTTTTGTGAGTGCTTTTGCTTCCCAGTTGCCCCAGTGAGATGAGCAGCAAGTTGGTGACCTTGCAGTTCTGTTCCTCACAGAACTTAAATGCAAAAACACAGGACCGAACTGAGGCTTTGGCCGTGGGGGCTGGAGATGCTGTAAGTATACTCCTGGCAGAGCATCTCCAAGCTGCTGGGTTTGAGCATGTGCCTAAAGTTTCCCCTTCCCAGCAAAGAGATGCCAAAGTGCTTTAATCAATCAGGTCCAAAGACTTTCCAGGAAAGCCCCACAGAGGTTTGAGATGAAGCAACCTTAAACCTTTCCCGAGCAGAGACCCATGGAAATAATAACTGCTCATCAAGTGCTTAGAGTGATTTATATTTGAATAGCAATTGTACATTTATTTATTTTTCCAGACACCATATTTTTAAACCACTAATATTTTATAGTAGATTTTTTTTTCCTCCCCCTATTTAAAGAACTATTTCTGTAGGACACACACATGCACAAAAAACAAAATGAAACAAAAAAAAAAAAAAGAAAAAGAAAAAGGAAAAAGAAAAAAAGTCTGTTTTTTATGTTGAGAACATTCTTTTTGAAAATAAAAAAAATTAATAGTAATTAAAAAAAAAAAAGGTAGGAAATGCAGCAATGAGCATCTTTGGCCTTAATCCTTCTCTTTGTAGACTTGTAGCCATAATTGTTAGACCAAAAATAATAAACCATCCAGACATTTTCTCCCTCCCTGCCCTTCCTCCCTTCCCCACACTCCTCTTTTCTTACCAGACCAGCTTTAGCACCTGACACATCCTACAATGAGATCACTGCTCTTACCTTCTGGTGAGAGCTTTACAAGCAGCTCAGGTGTCCTTGCAAGAGACTTTTCTATTTTCAGATTCACAAGGAACCTGTAAATATTTTAGGGCCATTTATCTCCCTGCTCACAGTGCCATGACCCAGCTGATGAGGCTGACTGTGACTGTTGCCTACAGAAGAAGACATAACTCATAAGGGACTGGCAGGAGAACCTATTTCCCAAGGTTTGGAACAGGTTGCCCAGAAAGGTGTCAGAAGCCTCATCCCTGGAAAAATTCCAGGTCAGGTTGTTTGGGACTCTGAGCGACCTGATCTAGTTGAAGATGTCCCTGCTGACTGCAGGGGGGTTTGGAATAGATGACTTTCAAAGGCCTAACCCAACCCATTCTATGATTCTAAGGTGGCTACCCGTTGAATCTTGCACATATCCTAGAGCTCTTACGTACTGTATAGCAGCATCTCTCACAGGGACAGGAGTCTGATTTACACTGGAATTTACTGAGGAACTGGATTGTAGAGATTCTTCTTGCATTTTCCTACAAATATATTTTGAAAGCATCATGTATTTCTGACAATAAACATTCTTATGTAAAAGATTTGTTTCTTGGCTGAGTGAGAAGCAGAGCTGGGGCTCAAGAGACACAAATACCCATTAGGTAGATGTTACAACTGGTCATAAATGTTTTTGAGGTTGTTTAGAAACTTGGCACAGGCTCTGCATGGTCCTGTTAACAAGAACACGTGAAATGAATTGGAAAGGTGGAGTAAAACCAACCCAGACTTCCAGAGGTCATGGAGGACCTGGTATTTTTCCAGTATCTGAAGGGGGCCTACAAGAAAGCTGGGAAGGGACTTTTTACAAGGGCTTGCAGTGATAGGATGAGAGGCAATGGTTTTAATCCAGAAGAGGGCAGATTTAGACTGGAGATTAGGAAGAAATTCTTCACAGTGAGGGTGGTGAAACACTGGAACAGGTTGCTCAGGGAAGCTGTGGATGCCCCCTCCCTGCAGGTGTTCAAGACCAGCTTGGACAAGGTCCTGAGCAACTTGGTCTACAGGAAGGCATCCCTGCCCATGGACAGGGGGTTGGTATTAGATGATCTTTAAGGTCTTTTCCAACACAAGCCATTCTATAAGTCTATCATTCCCATGCAGAACAACGTAGGGCAGTGGTGCAAAAACTTCCCTTAACTAAAAAAACCCAGAAAACTCTGAGTGGGATGCTCACTTGACGTGGGTGAGGGCAGCCCCACCATGGGCAGGGCACCTGTTTGAACTGACTGTGCCTTCAGGCTCATGGAGAACAGGGCAAGAGAACATGCACTTATTTCTAGCATTTCATCCTCACTCAGTCCTCACTGTCCACCTCTCAGTCTCTGGAGGGAATCAAACCTTGTGTCTCTCAGCCAAAGCAGCCTAACAACCCAAAAGGAAGTTGTAATGAGGTTGGGATCAGTCTCTTCTCCCTAGCATTAGGTGATAGTTTGAGGGGAAATGGCCTGAAATTGTGCCAGGGAAGGTTTAGTTTGGATATTAGAAAAAATTCTTTACTGAAGAAAGTGGTCAGATGTTGCAACAGACTGCCCAGGGAAATGGTGGAGGCACCCTCCCTGGAGGTGTTCAAGAAAGGTGTGGACATGGCACTTTGGTACATGGCTTAATGGCCATGGTGGTCTTAGGTTGATGGCTTCATGAACTGCAGAGGTCTTTTCCAACTAAAACAATTCTGATTCTATGAAGGATGGCCATCACACAAGCAGTGTGAGCAGTTCAGAATCTCCATTTGCCTTTGCTCTATTCAACCTGGAACAAAATAACACATTTTGCTCCAGGTTGAATGTCTATGAAAAGAGAAGAAAAAAATTAAAAAGGAATTTTAATTGACACAAACATCAGTGTTTTGCATCAGTACACTTTCTAACTCAGTGTTCCTCCCTATTAAAAGTTCTTTCAACACATGCTGGATTGATGGGATCCTGAGTCAGTCCATCACTGGTTCCAGGGAACAGGGTACTTTACTGTGTGCAGTTCTGGAGCCCCCAAAACAAGAACATCAAACTGTTGGAGCGAGTTCAGAGGATAGTAACAAAGATGACTCCAGAGGGCTGAAGCAGCTCTGCTATGAGGACAGGCTGAGAGAGTTGGGGCTTTTCATCCTGGAGAGGAGAAGGGTTTGAGAAGACCTTATAGTAGCCTTCCAGTATCTGAAGGGGACCTACAGGAAGGCTGGGGAGGGACTATTGACAAGATCTTGCAATGACAGGTCAAGGGGCAATGGATTTAAACTGGCAGAGGGGACATTGAAACTGGATGTTAGGAGGAAGTTCTTTACAGTGAGGGTGGTGAGACACTGGCACAGGTAGCCCAAGGAGGTTGTGGCTGCTCCCTCCCTGGAGATGTTCAAGGCCAGGTTGGACGAGGCCTTGAGTGACCTGTTCTAGTGGGAGGTGTCCCTGCCTATGGGAGGGGGTTGGAACTAGATGATCCTTGAAGTCCCTTCCAACCTAAACCATTCTATGATTCTATGATTCTCAGCTGTGCTGCAGGGCAGAGGTGACAGGGCAGCTCCTCCAGCAGGAACAGTGCCTGCTGCCCAGACATGACACACCACCAGTTTCACAGCTTCTGCACCACAAGGCCTTCACAGATGCTTTTCCATTCTCATAAGCAAGTGTTGTTAGAAGGAACAGATCTGAAACACCCTTGCTAGCATGTACATTTTTATTAAGAAAAAAAATGAACAAAATACATTCTCTCCTTATGTACATTACATACAACATAACTACATTTGTAGATATTCCTTGTATCACTCATTCAGTTATGTACAGCATGGGGCTCGCATGGCAACCCAGAAATTAGCAAAGGTGATTTATGCCAAGGAAGAAAATTCACTCCAGGTTGAACAAAGACCATCCATTTCTCTGTAAAGAAAAGGGCAGGATGGGGGAACCACTGGAATGCTGCCTGTGACCACTGTGGGCTCAACACAGGACTAGTCAATATTTGACTTGTCTATTAAGCCACATGTGCAGTTCACAGCGCTCATTACCCCGTGGATGCTCCTTTCCAGCCCAAGGCTGTCTGCACCTCCCAGTTCAGCTCTCCTGTGGTCAGGCATCCCACATAACAACTGCAGACACCAAAGGGAATTCAGACAGACATCAGAATCTGCAGGATTCCTGTAAAGGTGTGTCAAGTTGGAAGTCAATACAGAAAAAAGAACAGGGGCAAATTTTGGACAGAGGGTAGACAACTCCAAAGCACTACCTAAGGAAAATCATCTCTTAGGGTCCACATGAGGGTGTAGAGGACAAGATACCAGACACCGAAGGTCCCAGACAAACAAACCAACACTTGTACAGTGTTATGGAAAGATTAGAGGCGACAGCTCGAATACACAGCTTGAAAAAGCGTCCCTAACCAGGTGATGGTGTCCAGCCAGCCAGCTTACTGGTATTCAACCCTGAGCTACCCAGATCCCATCTACGCTAGCAGCACATCTGAACTGACTAAAGGCTACTTCAGCAGTTTCAAAGTACCATGCTCAAAAGGGAGGGTTTACCGAGCCTCCATACTACTAACATGAGGCACATTGCAGCTCAGCATCTAGACCATCACCACCAGCCCACAAGGATGGCAACATCATCTCCCATTAACTGAGAACAAGCCAACAGGCATCCATTTCCTATCCCTAGACAAAGCAGTCTGCAAGATTAGGGGCCTCCAAGACTCATACTCCCATAAACAGAGTTGTTTATATAATTAAGCTCTGTTCTCTGGCTTACAGTCTCCCTAGCATCCCCTCATTTCCTGCTGTGGAGGAGGGTGTGCTGGAAGACACAGCAGAAAATACAGCTTTGGTAAATAGTAACAGCTACCAATAACCACAGGTTTGTTTTCTTTTCCACTGCCCAGCACCTCCTGAAGTGAAAAGTGTTTTGCACATCAAAACATCAACGGTAGGGTGAGAGAGGAGGAAGAATAGGAATGATGAGGGAGAGATGAAGGAAATAGCCTCCACTGCTAGTTTGCCTTCCCAAATACCACAGCAGGTGAGAGTCAGCAGTAGAATAGTTATCTCCTCCATGGTTAGATAAAAGTTTTCTCCAGCACAGAAGTTCTCCACAGTGCTGGGGGAAGGAAATTATGCTTTTGAACAGCATGCATTACCCTTTAAGAGGTGAGTGAGGGTGTTTTTGTCAAAACTAAAACAAAAAAAAAACAAAAACACATTAAAAAAAAAAAAAGGAAAATCACTTTTCAGCCTCAAAGTGGCTTCTTCAAGACCCTGCTAACATGCTGCAGCACTTCTTTTTAGTAAAACACCAAGTAATTGATGGAATCCCTTGGGCAGCTGGTTACAAAGTCAGCATATTTAAAGTGTTACTTCCTCATCATTTGGGCGAAAAACCTGTCCACTGGTATTTGGGACATGGAGAAGACTGTAACTACTGGAGCCACTGTTGTGGTCCAGCCTCCCTGCCATCACATTAATTAAAAAGCAGCTAATATCCCTTAATCTCACTGATAGCTTTCACCAGACAGCTTAGAGCTTTTTTAGGTTTTAACAGCCTCTTAAGACTGTCAGACCTGGTCTAAGAGCTGACTGGTGCTGTACAAACTCCAGTAAGTCTGAGCAGTGATAAGCCCAGTTGCCTTCCTTTAACTACTGCAGAGAGACCACAAAGAGGAAAAAAAAAGAAAAAGAAAAAGAATGGATTAGTCTCTCTGGCATCTCTGAGGTGGAGAGGGACAAAGTTTGCACAGAAGCTCCAGCAGTAGAAGATCCTGGTATTGTATCCAGCTCACAACAAAAAAACAGCTCTAAACAGCAAGCCTACTTGTTAAGAGAGTCCTCAAAACCCTTCCACAGAAGACAGACCACATCTTAAACACACACAAGAGTCACCACTACTTTATCTTCTCATTCCCCCTGAACCCTGCTACACTGAAGATATATCAACCAAACACCCCAACTACCAGCTGGTGAAAAATTTAAGATGATGAAAAGCAAGCAGCAGAAATTTAAGACAACCTGTGGGATAGTATCATCACCTTTTTCTCTGTCAAACAGCTATCACAATCTTGGGGCCGGGCAAAATGAATCCTGCTGAGACATAAGGGATGGTTCATGACAGTGCTGAACACTGGGGTCATGGAGCAGCACAAGTGAGATGTAAGTTGTAGTGTCACAGCTGGGCAAACAGCTTCTCTGTCCTTAGCCTGGAGGAAGAGTTGCCCTTGCAGAGAACATAAATCACATGGATCTTTCCTGACATTTTACCAAGGACATGTAGTGACAAGACAAGGGGTAATGGATTTAAACTGAAAGAGCATGGATTTATATTAGAAGAAAGGAATTCCTCACTGTGAGGGTAGTGAGGCACTGGAAGCAGAGAGGTGGTAGATGAACACCTCCAGGGATGGGGCAAAGCCAAGTTGGATGGGGCTTTCAGCAGCCTGGTTTAGAGGAAGGTGTCCCTGCCTGTGGCAGGAAGGTTGGAACCCGATGATCTTCAAGGTCCCTTCCAACCCAAACCATTCTATGATTCTATGACTGCTTCAAAGGCAGCAGAAAGGAGTTTTGCAAAAAGGAAGAACCGTGAGTATGATGCCGTGACATGGAGAAAGCGATGTCTCAACAACCACCATACAGCTCAGTAGGTGCTGCATTAACCTTCGGGAAATCTGAAGGCACAGCACCTTAATAGCTGTGCACGGTCACATAGGGAAAGAAAAATTCAGAATACATGGGGGAATACCCAAGGGATCATGCTTTGACCACCACACCAGATGGACAGCATGTAAGCTAGTGGCAGATTTTTCCTTTCGAATGAGTAGTAAACCCCAAAAAATCTAAGCTGATAGTAACAGTTCTGAAATATTCCCTCAAGCCACTTTTCCCAAGAATGAAGAGTGATACCACACTTGAGCTGAACAGAGTCAGCTGATTTCTGACGGCTCTCAAATACTTAAGAGTCTCCAGGTCTTCAGTAAAAGCTGTGCTGAGTTATAACAAACAGCTGGAAGCCAGGACAAGATGTACCTCTGTCTGCAAAAAGTGTAAATTAGGATTTCAGGGTACTGAAGTGATACAGTGCCAGCAGCTTAAGCAAGTCTGTAGCTGTAGCTATTTGGAAGCACAGCACTGAATTTGGGTCACAAGAAGTATCTGGAGTTCAAGTCTGTGATAGCAAAAGAGACAGCAGCAATATGTTACCTTTAGGATGTGTGCTTGGGGAAGGTGCAGACCTCTACACCTAAGCCATATAGCTGGTGTTATACACAACCCATGCCATCCTCTGCACAGGTTTACACATATAATCAAAGCCTGTGTGGCTAATCCAAAACTCCATCCAGTTCTTTCACCTCTGCCAGAAGACCAAAGGATACCTGCTGGCATCAACTCTGCTGTGTTCCTGTGGGACTCTCAGAGAGCAATAAGCAGGTCATTAACTGGCTTCCACTCTAAAACTGCTTTTGGATGCATTGCCTACAGATTAAAGCATCTGGAGTCAATTTATCCAAGCGCTGAGCCATGTGCTACTGTAATGGTTCCAGTACAGTAAACCTCCCTTTTTTCTCTCCAAATTTTCATTATAATAGAGGCTTTCAGTAAAACAGAGATTTTGCCTATAAGCCATTACCACTACTTGAATAATTTCCAGCACGACCTTTTCCAAGGCAGGATATGATCAGTTCTATCATACCCACAGGCATTCAGATACACTAACAAGCTTCTGACGGTAGGTTTATATCTCAACACTACTTACAGCTTATATACTACTACTGATCTAGATCAGGAACAAGTCATGTAGCTCCTTAAAACAGCTCCTTTCACAAAATAAAACCCTTCTCCAATTTCTCATCTGTACTCATGAAAACTGGCCAAACTCAAGAGTTTCTATGACCTTCTTCCTAATCACACAGTAATTTTTTTTCCTGGACACACCTCAGTGTCTGTAATAACCACAGCTATAAAACACCACAAGCACTTCCAGAGACATACATGAACTGCTTTTACTGTCAGGATTTCACTTGACAATAGCCAAACATTCCTAAACTCTGAGCCAACCACAGCTAGGCAGCTAAAACTCAAAAGCATACACCAGGACTCAAGGTTTCACAAGACCTTTTTTCTACTTCTAAAAAGCTACCGACTGGAAACATATCTGATTTTTGCCACTGTCCCCAGAAGCAGCACAGCATCACAGAATCATGGAATATCTTTGATTGGAAGAGACCTTCAGGATCATCTAGTCAAACCTTTGACCCAGTAGTCCAAGGTTACCACTAAATCACGTCCACTGCATCATCAGAACGTACAGAGTTGCAGAAGCATTCAAATATAAGGCTGCACAGAGCTAATCCAGACCAAAAACGTTTTGCTCAACAAGCTCTACAAAGGTATCTCCTTCTCAATTCTGAAACAGGGGAGGCAGCAAGAGAATTAACAGTATTAGTGTTTAAGGTACCTGCCACCCTCCTGTGTCTGAAACAAGCAGCATTAATGCTCATCTTTCTTCCAGTAAGAGCAGCAAATGAGCTTGAAGTGCTTCTCAGAACACTGCTCTGAATTTATCACCGTTGTCTGCAGCACTCACAAGTGCAGGTTTGCACAGCAGGGAAAGCTCAGCCTATGACTTGGTGACAAAGAAAACTCCCTTCTAAAAATGTGCACGTATCAGGGAAATGATTCAGAAAGCAGCTGTTCCACAGAGCCCTATGGAGAACACTCTTACAGAGTCTTTACTCTGCTTTGGAAGGAGTCTGTTCTGGAAGAAGGAACAGCTAATGGAGATCCTGACACTTATGGCTGCTGAATAAAACACAGATGAAGTTGTCACCACTAGCCCCACACCTCTGCAAAGAGCCTGCCCTCCTACAAAGAGGTGGCTCCACTTGATTTCTTGACTACACAATCGTTACAATTTCAGGTAAGGTTATTGTAATTAGTGACTGAAAAGTTTAAGCAGTTTAATTTAAGCCTGTCATCACATCATCACTCTGGTACAATCTAATTTTCAGCCTGTTCTTTAGGAGATTTTCTTAATTTCACTCTAGTTGCCACTGCACAAAGCAAACACCTTCCAAGGCCCTTTCAAAATGGGTCTTTGCAGATAGATTTTCCAAAAGGAGAGCATGATTTTGCTAAAGGATGTTCTGGTGGGAGCCCCCTCAGCCTGACCTCTGAGCTAGTGTGCACATGGAGACACCCAGGGAAAACAGAACCAAATCTCAGACATTTATTACCACAACAGGACATGACTACCTAAACTACATGTACAAGTTGCTGTCCAGAAAAAGAGCAAACTAATTTTTCTCCAAGACAAAGTTCTCTTCCCTCATTACATTCAGCAAAAGGAAGAGATTGTTCTGAATAAATACCTCGCAAATGTTAACTTTAAAAGAGCAAAACTACAACTAATTTCAATAACCACTTTGCATCACACTTTGACTCTCCCTGAACCAATATTAATTAATAGGGTTCTCAAAAAAAAATGGGGAAGAAGTTGGCTATAGAATCACAGGTCTTCTCCAACCACAATGATTCCAAGATTGAGTCCAACCTTCGAACCAGCACCACTATGGCCTCTAACCCATGTCCCAAAGTGCCACGTCTACACATTTTTTCAACACCTCCAGGGACAGGGACACCACCATGACTCTGCCATGTCTATAACCTCCTCATTTTTAATGATGTTATCTAAGCAGGTCCTTCTGCCACATGAAAACATCTTGGATCGCACTGTGATAGTCATGCTTGCCTGGAGAAGTCACTTTGGGGGAAGATTTAAGGACTTGTGCCTCATGACTGCTATGGATGGCTGTACAAGACAAACATCTATGTCTAATCTATGCGACTAAAAATCAAATTAGGAGTATTTTCTTCTCCCCCTAGGAAAGAGTGTCACTTGATAGGAACAACTTTGTGTGAAGAATAAGTTTGTGTTTTCCAGCAGATGATCTATTCAATAATATTGTAACACCATCTATGCTGAAAGGCCAGGGCCAGTGAAGAACCAAAAGAGCATCTAAATCAGGAGTGAAGCCTCGATGTCTGTATCAAGTTTATCCCACCACAACTTCCTATATAATTACAAAACACACGAGAAATGTTTAACTTTGGCTTTAAGGACCTCAGTCACCATAAATCAGTCCCTCTCTGACAAGCTCTGATGCTTTCTTTTGTAATACTTTATTTACAAGTCCACACAATTCAGAGATAAACAACAGTAGTGCAAAGATTATGTGCTGTTAAATCTATAAAGTCAGCTCACAATATAAAGGCAAATAGAGCATGTTTGCTTTGCCTCAGGTAAAAGTCTCAGCTACATCCTGCAAGCGATGAGTGTGAGGTTTGAAGACTTCTCACATACAGCTCATGGATTTGTAACATTACATGAACATCAGCAGGTGGCTGTTTTCATATCAAGTGGGTTTCCTTTTGATTGGATATCAGTATTTCTGTAATTATCAAATCTAACACTCTCCTGGAATGTTACCGGGATCATGAAAGATCTGTGTGCAATTAAAGTCAAACTCTCCCTGCAAGTGCTTGTCAATAGGTGGCTTATTTTGAACAGAAATTTATACTTCACTGCTCAGAATTGTTGATCAGTTTTAAAATCAGGTCACGTATCACACACCAATGCAAAGAAACCATTTCATTTTGACTCCTAGCTTTAAGGACACAGAACCAAGTCAGACTCTTAGCAAAGTCACAAGAAGCCTTCACTCTGGATTAACCTCTTTGGCCACAGGGTGCCTCTGCTGCTCAAGAAATACTCTGAAGCTGAGCAAATGCTTTCTGCTGATTAATCTCCAGCTGTAATCCATAAACTGTACTCGTGCGAGCCAAAATCGATCTGCTTGGGATGAAGGCAGGTCAGGATTTGATCATCCTGAAGTGCTCTCATTAGTTTGCATTGTCAGTCCTGCAGAAGCAACACTGGACCTTGCTCAGATAAATCACTCACTTATGCTACGTTACAAAAACTCCAGCCAGGCTGTCGGGCTCTGCACGCACCCCTGGCATGGAGGAGAATGAGTTGTGATCGAACTTCTACAAGACAAATCAAGCCTGACACAATGCCCTGCTCAGCACCACTGCTGTTCACAAAGGTTTTGGCATTCTTCAACCTCTACTGTCTGCTCCATGGGGCTCCTCAAGCTGGTTGCATCTTTTGAGTTCAGCCTTAAAGGGCTGTACATAGAAGTTTATGAAGAGCTTGGTTGATTAGAACATTGTCACCAAAAAAGTAATTAATCACCTGACTGAAGTTGCAGAGCATGCAGGCAATGAGATCAGGCAGTAACAGAGCACAACAGCACTACAGTGTTAAGTACTAGAGGGCTGCAGCTTTTTGGCTGGTCTTGTCAAAAGTGCTCAGTTCAATCTCAAAAGAAGCAACACCCTAACTGGAATATTTCCACTCAGTATCTACATATGTACCATATAAACTTTACTTTAACTAGTCAACAAAACTTCAAAGGTAGCAGTGATGTAAAACTTTCCATGTCACTGGAGGAAAAGAAAAAAAAAAAAAAAGGCAATGTTTCAAAGAAACAATTTAATCAGATTTCATGTCCTGTGCTAGGTACTGAGTGGATTTTTCTACAGATATCTGATTTGCCATCACTGAAGTGTACGATGTCTAAGCAGTCTCCAGTTACAGGTTACACAGCATTTGTACAGTTCTCCCTGAAGACAAAGCCAAGCTCAGCCTCTAACATATTGTTCCTCTCCAAGTGATTAAACATTACCATGAGTTTTTGTAATTTATTTCTAATGTACCAGGACTACAGTAGTCACACAAAGAATGTGATAAAGAAGCAATACAATGCAATCAAAGCAAGCAGACACTCAAGTTCTGGAAAAAAGATACTTCACTAACTCTTTATTTGAAGAGTTCAAATCACCTTTGCAAACACAAAACTTCCATCAAGTTCAACAGGAGCCATGTAGCCACAGCGGGCGCAGCAACGATACCCTACTGGTATCAACGTGTTTTGGACATAAAGCTTTGCAGTCTCATATAAATATTTACAGCTGCCAGTTTGTACTGAATGCTCACTGGCACTGAATGTGGAAGGTTTCTAATGCTGGGGAGGCGAATCCTTCATTCCACTTCACAGTGCAGTACTAAGCCCTTAACCCTAGTTATAAAGAAGGCTTTCAGCAAGGAAGAATATATTTTTTATACGTATGCATCAGCTTGCTTTCAAAGAGATTTATGCTAAAAAAGCCCCCCTCACATTCAGATCTAGGTCTAAAATGCATTTAGAAGTGAATGAGCCGCACTACATAGGAAGAAGACAAGCTGTTGGGAGCAATCCTCTTTACACTGACACAGACAAACGCACACAGAAGCACAGGTGCAAGTAAACGAAGACAATCGGCTTCAGAAATCCTACACCCGAGCCAGAGTTGGGTTGCAGAGGTTGGGTGTGCGTGGGGTGGAAGACCCAGTTTTGCCAGGCTCAGCGAGGACCTGCACGGTTTCTCATGGGAAGTGCACAGCAGCAAAACCAGAACAATCCCTGAAAAGGAACCTGTGCAGGTGATGACTGCACTCCTGTTTTCTAATGGTTTCTCTGAGGCTCCCACTTGCCTGTCAATTTTAAAGTAGGATGCTCAAGAGAACAGAAGACAGGCGTGTAGGTATTCAGGTTTGCATCAAGTATCAGATGCAATTAAGACACTTCTGTCAGCCCGATTCTGGGACAAGGAGACAGGTAATTTGTAGCATGTGCTCCCCTTCACATGACACACTGTGATTACAAGACTCAAGACATGTACGGGACGATTACCTCAACGCGTGCCTGTGTCCCACCACCAAGTTATTCGGCTGCTGAGGATGGAGTTGTAGGATAAAGCAACACCTCATGACTAGCTACAAATGAGCAAAGAACAACCTTCCCCCCTGCTTCCTCATGAAACCCAAAATAAAACCCATCATCTTTAATTCCAGACAAATATCAGTTTTACTCTACAGGCAAAAAACAATTGCTGCATGATTGGGTTTTATTTTTTTTCTTCTTTCCCCCCGCCTTTTCATCTTACATTTGTTAACTCAAAATCCAAAGTCAGAAAAAATATATATATATTTAGTCGGAAGTACGTCAGTTACATTTTATTAACCTACTCCAAGGGAAAAGCTTCAGGGATTCACCATACAAGTATAAAACCCCTTCCAAACACTGAGGGATTACTATGTTACTTCATCCCAGCAGTCAATCAATGCAGTAAAAAAATTAAAATACTGAAAATGGATGCTTTTCCCCTCTTCCACGTGTCCAGTGATTGCTCCGTTTTACAGCGTGATGAGGTCCACCAGGTTGCCTTTCGGAGGGGTCATGTTGTCTGGAAAGAAGTTGACCAGTGTATCAAACAGCTGAGTTCTCTGTGCATACGTGTGGTCAACGTCTGAAAATCCTGGGAGAGCAAGAAAAGGGGAAAGCAAGTCAGTGCTTACTACTTTAAATGCTCATTTTTCCTGTAGAATGTGTCAGTTGTTCATTTTGGATAAATGTTCATGGAATCACATAATGGAAGGGGTTAGAAGTGGCCTCTGGAGATCATCTAGTCCAACTCACCTGCCAAAGTAGGTCACCTACAGCAGGTTGCACTGGATCACATCCAGGTGGGTTTAGAATCTCTCTAGAGAAGGAGACTTCACAACCTCTCTGGGCAGCCTGCTCCAGGGCTCCACCACCCTCAAACTAAAGTTTTTCCTCATATTCAGATGGAACTTTCTGTGTTCCAGTTCGTGCTTATTGCCCCTTGTCCTGTCTCTGGGCACCACTGAAGGAAGGCTACAAGCATATATAGACATGTTAACAGTTTGCTACTTCTACGTCAAGCAACAAAGCTGCCAGCTCTCCATCCCACTACTATGTGCATGATCACCCTGAGATCCTAGCACTGCAAGCCAACACAGCGATCAGAACGCAGTGAAAAGTGGTAAGCCAGCGGCTGTCAAGCTCATTGACAGTCCTGAGGAAACAGGAGAAGTTAGAGTCCTCAGGGGACTGCTCTGATGTCCCAGAAAACAAAATCCGTGTAGCTATTTTTATTTGGTGCCTCATTTCTTCTGTCCTCAGGCTTTCCTCATTATCTTTCCTACTGTCTTAATCAGAGCTGGTCCTTGCTTGCAGTTTTCCTTGAGACAAGCTCTGCTGATGGTGGGAGCCCCAAGCTGGAGTTTCTATTTGTTGGACTGGCAGCAAAGATCCAGGCTGCAGCTTGGCACAAGGGTCATTTACAAACTAGTTTGGTGAAGTGCTGCCTCCCGACAGCTCAGAAGCATTGTTTATCCCAGTCGTCATACTTAAACCATCAACACCAAGAACAATAGAGAAGGCATGCAATGATTTCCTCTGCTGTGTGAGACTTCAGTCCCTGGCATCTCAGAGGAATGCTTTTTAATTCAGTGAACTCACTCTTCAGTTAATCAAAGTCAACCAAGTTAATCAAATCGAGGAGGGCTTGGGGGTTTTGGTTTTATTTTAGAAGCGCCACTTGCTCTATGCACCCTCCTACTGATTAAAGTTTTGTATTGTGTCAAGAACTAATCCATCTTTCAGAACACTTCAAAACAGGGGAAAAAAACACCCCCAACTTTCTGAAACTTGGATTTTCTTTCTTTACGAAATTGATCCTAAAACATCAACTAGATAACATTTTCCAAACCATACACCCTCAGCAGCTTTTCCATCCAGCAATGCATATGGCACAGTAGGATTCTCCTTCTCTTAATTTCTCAGACTGGGAATTCTGTGTTCAAAAACCAAGCTATCCATGCTCCCAGCAAGAGCTTGGTATCTTCAGGACAAGGTATCAATACATGTAAGTAAGTTATGCCCATAGCCTTCCTATAGCTTTCCCAGGATTAATCTCTCAACAGTTTAAAAGAGTTAACTGGACAGAACAGTGAAACAAATCAGGGTTTTGGCTCAGACCTCCTGTTTCCAGCCCTACACACTGCTGTTTTCTTCACTCTTGATATCCTGCTCAAAGAAGTAGTTTTGCAAAGAACAGAGCGAACCAAACTACTCCAAGAATTGCAAACAGAGCCGTAGCCATGCTGTGACATTCCAAAGTGACATGACAGAAAGTGCATTATTGTGACCAAAGCTTCTGTTTATTTGGGTAACAGTGAAGCGTCAGATGTAATAAGAGACATAAAACGATCCTGGGAGCCGTGGCTTTAGAACCACTGGTGACAGATGTTTTAAATATGGGCTGGAGGCATTGGACACTGGTTATTATAAATAATCTCTCAAACATCTATGTGGTGGCACATTGCATATTCAAACCAAAAAAGACCTACAATATTCACACAATGTAACATTTGATATAAAAAACAGTAGAATCGAACAGGAATTATCAGAAGGAACATTCTTCTGATACACAATACTCACCAAGAGTGGTGAAATCCGAGCCAGACTTAAATAATGCTGAGGCAAGAAGCTGAAACTGCAGAAAAGAAAGTGGAGGGATAGAGGAAGAAAAAAGAAAAAAAAATGTTATTAAATTGACAGGGGAAAAAAAAATAATCCAGAAGACTCTCAGAAGTCCAGGTTGATGGGTCTTTGCACAATCCTTTGAACTACTGTGGCACACACATAAGTAACAGCAGAGAGTTCCACAGGAGTAACAGAATTTGTTTCCTTGGCAGGGCAAGTTGGATGTTTTTTCCTAGAATCAGAGCAGTGTTGATGCAATGAAAGGTATTTGACTAGGAGCCCTAAAACCTAGAGGTTTTATGTATGCTTTTTTGCCTATCTGATATACATCACAGTGCAGAAGCAGCACAGAACCTCTTCCACACAAAAACAGTCCTAGAAATGAATATGGTAGCTTGAGCAAGCAAAGATTAGATGGCACAACAATAGGGTGACTACTGCAGCACAGCATGAACTTCATGATCATAGAGAAAGCTTTAAAAGGCAACAACCTCCCTGAAGTACCAGAGAAGCTCATAACACAGATTTAAGGCAACAGCTTTTTAACTTAGAGAAAAAGTTCTTTGCTTGGGAACATCAGAATCATGAGTAGAAGTGTTTTAAGTAACACCCTCACTGTTTCGTTCTTCTTAGAGAGGTGTCTGTCTTAGAGAGGTGAACACAGCATCTTTCTCTGCCCCAGCTGCTGTTTCCAGTCACCCACATTGTGGCAAAGCCAAGTGCTTTGTCATGTTTCCTTAAAGAATTAGTTGATCCCTTAAAGGCTTGAATTTTTTTATCTCCTCTCTCTGTGCTTTTACAGCACACAGGGGAACAGGAGAGAAGCAAATATCTTCACGGAAGGAGTGGGAAGAACGGCCAGGAATTATATATCCATCAGTTCAATTTAAATGTCATGAAAAAAAAAAAAATGGGAACACAGGCAATTTGCCAGTATCTAGGAGTAGAGAAGGTGACAATCGCCACCAACATGGATTTGGCAACAACAAGTTGTATCACATCAATCAATCACATCTTCTACAAGGCAGCAGACCCTACGGATGGGACTTGGCAATAGATGTTGTCCCTTTTGACTTTCATAGGGCTTCTGATGATTTTATACAATATTTAAGGCAAATTATCAAGGCTTCACATAGATTAAGCTAACAGGGAACAGCAAATACATCAAATAATTTTACTGTGCGTAGCCATCAATGCTTCGAAATCAAAATGGAGCCATGAATCAGAAGTGATTCATCTGTGCCCCACGGTCAGCATCATTCTGTGTGTTCAGTGATAACCTGCTTGACAAAACAGGACACATTCACCAAGTCCACAGACCTCACACCTGCCAGCATGGCAACAGATAGGCATCAGACTGTTTTTCCATTTCATCCAGCTTATGATGATGGACCAAGGCACAATTCACTAAGACCAAGTGCACACACACACAGTATCGCCAAGGTTGGAAGAGACCTCAAAGATCATCAAGTCCAACCCGTTACCACAGACCTCAAGACTAGACCATGGCACCAAGTGCCACGTCCAAACCCGCCTTGAACATCTTCAGGGACGGTGACTCCACCACCTCCCTGGGCAGCCCATTCCAGTGGGGAATGACTCTCTCAGTGAAGAACTTTCTCCTCACCTCCAGCCTAAACTTCCCCTGGCACAGCTTGAGACTGTGTCCTCTTGTTCTGGTGCTGGTTGCCTGAGAGAAGAAAGCAACCTCCTGCTGGCCACAACCACCCTTCAGGTAGTTGTAGACAGCAATAAGGTCTCCCCTGAGCCTCCTCTTCACCAGGCTAAACAATCCCAGCTCCCTCAGCCTCTCCTCATAGGGCTTGTGCTCGAGGCCTCTCACCAGCCTCGTTGCCCTTCTCTGGACACGCTCAAGCACCTCAATGTCCTTCTTAAATTGAGGGGCCCAGAACTGGACACAGTACTCAAGGTGTGGCCTAACCAGTGCAGAGTACAGGGGGAGAATGACCTCCCTGCTCCTGCTGGCCACACTATTCCTGATGCAGGCCAGGATGCCATTGGCCTTCTTGGCCACCTGGGCACACTGCTGGCTCATGTTTAGGCGGGTGTCAATCAGCACCCCCAGATCCCTTTCTGTTTGGCTGCTCTCCAGCCACTCCGACCCCAGCCTGTAGCTCTGCATGGGGTTGTTGTGGCCAAAGTGCAGCACCCGGCACTTGGATTTGTTGAAAGCCATCCCCTTGGACTCTGCCCATCTGTCCAGGCGCTCGAGGTCCTGCTGCAGAGCCCTTCTGCCCTCCAACCCACCAACATCTGCCCCCAGCTTGGTGTCATCTGCAAACTTGCTGATGACTGTCTCAATGCCCTCGTCCAGATCATCAATGAAGATGTTAAAGAGGATGGGGCCCAGTACTGATCCCTGTGGGACACCGCTAGTGACAGGCCTCCAGCTGGATGTGGCACCATTCACCACCACTCTCTGGGCTCGGTCCTCCAGCCAGTTCCTAACCCAGCACAGAGTGTTGCCATCCAAGCCATGAGCTGACAGCTTAGCCAGCAGTTTGCTGTGGGGTACAGTGTCAAAGGCCCTGCTGAAGTCCAGGTAGACCACATCCACAGGCCTCCCCACATCCACCAGGCGGGTCACCTGATCATAGAAGGAGATCAGGTTGGAGAGGCAGGATCTGCCCTTCCTAAATCCATGTTGGCTGGACCTGAGCCCATGGCCATCCCTCAGGTGTGCAGTTATTGCCTCCAAGATAATCTGCTCCATCAAATTAACCTAAACAGGAAAAATCAGCTATAAAGAGCAGATCTGAGTACATGAGCTCTGTGAAAACACAGTTAGGAGTTATAATGGGTTTAAGTATCATCGTACTGCAAAAAGGACAAATGCATAGAAAAGGAGCAGGATCTTCAAACACATCAAGTGGTCCTGCTGTTATCAAGGCCGTAAGTCTTATCTGTACTAAGGCAACCACTTTTGGATGCCCTGCATCGATTAGCAACATGAGGAAAGCACTAGAGAAAAATCAAGTGGTCTGAAAATCAAGCTCTATAAAGGAAGTTTAAAGGAGTCAGGGCTGCAGAGCCTCCACAGAAGACTGTCTAAGGATGAAATGAGTGTAGAAGGCCATTACAAAAAGGTGAAACTACAACTAAGAGCAAGAAGTCACAAAAACACTTGAGCAAGAAGAGTTTTTAACATGACATCATGAACAGAAGTCTAAAAGAAGGACTGTCATGTGTTGGATCAAGTTTGCATCACTTGGGGAGGTTCTTATGTGAAGCTAGCACTGGAGGAATCTATGAAGAGTTTAGAAGGACAGAAGACTGACACATTGAGAACAAGCAGAAGATGTTCATTCAGAACCCTATTGATTGTAAGGTCTGGTGATAGGAAACCAAAAGAGATGGCAATGTCACACATGTATTTTACTGCTGGCCTAACTCGTAAGAGTCACTTGGCTCCAAATCAGCAATGTACTTAACCAGATGCCCAGCATAAATAGCTCCAAAAGATCCAGTAAAACCTGTAGCTAAATCTGTGCTGCTTCTGATAGCAAATGCCATGTCCTGGCCATCCTTCCCTCCCACACAATTGCCTCATGGGCCTGCTGCCAGCTGCTTGGTACACAAAACAAGCTGTGCCAGGACACGGCATAGCTTCCAGGGGTTCCCTTGCCTCCCCCAGCCAGCCACTTTGCTGGAAACAGAAAGCAAGACCATGCTTGAGACTGGGTCTCAGGATGCCCAACTAAGAACATATGAGCAGAATCAAGCTAGTAACTTGCTGAACTCGGATAAAAAAATGTGTTGAAGAGATCCTCTGCCAAGAATTCCAGCCTCCTCTGCACAGCTGATTTTCATAACTAGGGGTTTCTTTCGAGCCTGGGGGGGAGGAGTATCTTGTCTCCTTCTGCATTGATGACACAGCATTTCAGTTAACCTTGATATTTGTTGTCTGTTTTGAAATTATATTTTATGTACCATCTCACATTTTAAAAGCCCTTCCTGACAGAAAAGTCAAACACATAAGATAAAAACATGTTACAGACAGCACAGAGCCTGAGCTAGTTCACTCTGCATTTACATTACAATGCCAGTTAACAGTCTGATGTTCTCTCAAAGGACCTCTGCATTCTTTCCACTGCACAGGACTGTTACTACTTGCTCAAGTCCAGGTCTCCTACAGCTTGTTCACAACATATATCCAATGCAGTATTTTCTTCATGAAGTTCAAGCTCTGCTTAAAGAGGTATTTCTTCATCAGTTTTTCTATCATATTGCTATCATAAGAGACAGCACTCCACATTGTGATAAATTTTGGGTCCCAGATTTGAAACTAACAGAATCTGATTCTTCAAAATACATAGTATTAGGTAGCAGCTTCTGAGTTCACTTGCAGTAAGAAGAGCAAAGACCTGAAGCAAAACACACCTCAGATCTCTCCCATCAGGCACCAGAATGAAAGACTCAATTAATGACCGTCTAGGAAAAATTATTTGCTTAACATCACACAGCGATTCTGTTATAGAGGTAGGACCAGAACTCAATTATCCAGCAGAAGCATCCAACTGCTCTAATCACACCACCACCCAGTTTCTTCTGACAATCCCTGAGGCTCACTGGCTTCACTCATTTCAAATGAAATCTCTATTCAAAAGACAATTCCCTTCATTATAGAATTAACTTCTGTTCTGGAGATCCAATCACCTTCTGAACAGAGAAGGGGTTCCTTAGAGACAAATACATACCTTTGCCAGCAACATGGACAGTGGGATTGAGTGCACCCTCAACAAGTTTGCCAACAACGGCAAGCTGTGTGGTGTCATTGCCATGGTTGAGGGACAGGATGTCATCCAGAGGGACCTGGGCATGCTTGTCAGGTGAACCTCATGAAATTCAACAAGGCCAAGTACAAGGTCCTGAATCTAGGTCAGAGTAATCCTTGGTATCAATACAGGTTAAGGGATGAAGGGATTGAGAGCAACCCTGAAGAAAAGGACTTGGGGATACAGGTGGTTGAAAAGCTGGACGTGAGTTAGCAACGTGCATTTGCAGACCAGAAGGCCAACTGTATCCTGGGCTGCATTCAAAGCATCATGGGCAGCAGGTCAGGGAAGTAATTTTGTCCTCGCTGCTCCACACAGTTGAGACCTAATCTACAGTGCTGTGTCCAGCTCTGGGCCTCCTAGCCTGAGAAAGGCACGTTCAAGCAGGTCCAGAGTAGGAACAAGATGATCAAGGTGCTGGAGCACCTCTGTTATGAGGACAAGCTAAAAGAGTTGGGATTGTTCAGCCCAGAGAAGGCTCCAAGGAGACCACATTGCAGCCTTTCAGTACTTAAAGCAAGCCTGTACGAAAGATTAGGATGGACTCTTCATTAGGCAGTGTAGGGACAGAATAAGAGGTAATGGTTTCAAATTAAAGGAGATAGATCTAGATTAGACTAAAGGAAGAAATTCATCACTGTGAGAGCAGTGAGGTATTGGAATAGGTTGCCCAGAGAAGCTGTGGACACAACTGTTCCTGCAAGGCGAGGCCAAGTTGGATGGGGTCTTGAGCACTCTGCTTTAGTGGAAGGTGTCCCTGCCCATGACAGGGCAGTTGGAACTATATGATCTTTAAGGTCCTTTTCAACCCAAACCATTTTATGATAATATATGGTTTTAGTATAGCCTTAGTAATATAAGGCTACATTAGTTACACACATGATGTGTTGGTTATATACATCTGGTTAACTAACGTAAGGCTAACTAATATAATTGAACGACGGTCAGAGAGAGAGCCAATGAAGACCACACAAATAATATTAACTCTGTTATTGTCCAACTTATGACCCTCACATCTCCAGCATTACTGCTCATTATCAGTTGTCTGCGCTTGAGGTTTTTCATTTACAGCTAAAAAACCCTTCCGCCGCGGGGCAACCCACGTCAGTTTTAGCATATTTGCTGCAGGCCTCTGCCTTTTGCACCAAATGAAATGGTTAACACTAAGGGAGAATGAGTAACCCCAGTTTGGGACACTCGATCAATCAGACCTAATTCTTTCTCTGCAATGTCTGCAACTGCTCAGAGCGCAGTCTAAACCAGTTTCTCAGCTTTGACCAGTTCTACTGGGATGGTGTCTCACAGCGTAGGCTCAAAGAAGCAAACTAAGGCTCAAATTCTTTGAGGACAGAGCTGCCACTAGCTGAAGTTGGGAAGGCTGAATGCTGTTTTTGTAAAAGGCTCCGTGGCTCCAAAGCCTCTGCTGCTGCGGCACTCAGACTCTGAGGCTTTACAAAGAATCACAGCGGGACACGAAGAAGTGAAACATGCTTTTCTTAGCTCCTTCCTAGAACTGTATTTGCCATTTGAGCTTAAATTTCCCCAGAAATATCAGTCTAATGCAGATTCAAACAATACTTCTGCGCCCTGATGGCTTTATCTAGCACATTTCATAAAGACAAGGTCTTGAGAATGGAAAGTACGAAGCAGCCTTGGAGAGGGGCCTCCAGCCTCAGTCTACAAGCTTGTCAGGCCTCAAATTGGCCTCCAGGTCCTTACTCTTTCTCCTACCATGCTCCAAGATAAACATGCTGCAAGTTTTACTTGCACTTCATATTTCTTTTACAGCAAGTATGGGATTGAGCTTCACCAGTAGCTGAAGTAAAAAATCATCTTACCGTCCTTTATTCTGATAGTGCTATTTTTTGTATCATTTTGACTTCTTCTACAGCCCACTAAGCAGCAGCAAAGTTCTGAGTATAATTACTCCAATGTTCGGAGAACAACACCTTTAGCCTTGTACAATCTACTGTGCTTTAATAGCACTTTTTTTTAACTTGACATAAGTATAAAACTTGAAACTTGCTTGGATTTTATTTTTTTTTACCATCCTTTCATCTCTAAAAACCTCTATCTATAAACTACTACTAAATGCATATCTCTGTGTATATGAAACAGGAGAACATTCATGCCAACTGAAATTTTTACACCAACAAATGCTGTGCGCTGTAGGAATCTATCCTCCTTTACACAGTGCCAGAGATATTAATCCACAGCCAGTTAAAAAAGATTCATTGATCAGAGAACACTGAGCTAGCTGAAGGGGTTTAAGTGATTTCAAGCAGAATCACAGGTAAAGAAAACTGGATCTGCTTCTGTTGGCAACAGCAGAGACAGAGCTGGCATAGAGTCTGCCACTAGTAAAACAGGCATCTGTGCAATACCTGTTACTTGCAGGTATCTACTTCATTTTAGAGTAAGAAAAAGGAAATCAAAATATAATCCTATTAATATTCCTAAAAATTCACAGCAAGGGAATGAAACCATGCGGCTACGTTCCTACTATCAATCATTCATGCTACTTTAAACAAAATTGGTTACTAATGCCAAAGTAAGTTTTGAGAACACTCTGTTTGTTTTCTTTGGCATTCAGCTCAAAACAGCTGAAGAGACTGGTCTAACTAAGTTAGAGGAAATTATTTCTATTACAAAGCAAGTAAGCCTTATCTTGAAGTGAAATTCTGTTTAGAATATTACATAACATTACCCCGTATCACAAGCCATAAAACAAAACCACATAGATCGGCCCTTGTGAGAACTGTTGAGGATAAACCTGTTAAGTTAGGTCCTTCCCAAATTTATCAGTTGTCCTGGAAAGGGACAAGGACAGACAGAAACTGATTCCCTTAAGATTTGACACAGTAAGAAGCCTCACGACATTGAATAGCTAGAGCCAGCAGAGCAAGCCACCAGACAGATAGCCTTTGATATTAAGACCATCTCCACTACAAATAGAGAGAAAGCATGTAGGTGTCTGGGCTGAGATAAACAATCAAACTGGGGTTTGAAATTTGATCTGGAATCCAAAAAACCTGCGTCAGTGCTCTGGAAATCACAAGAGCTATTTGAAGATGTAATGCCAGAGCAAAAAGCCAGCTCAATGTGATAACCGGAAGGTAAACTGACGTCAACTGGAAATACACCCAGTCAGTACCAGTGCAGCAGCTGGCTCTGTGCCATATACCCAGCATATCTGTTCCAGTGTAAAAAGCTTTGGAAATTTTGACTAGCACAATTTAAACAACAACAAAGCCACCACGCACCAAAAAAAACCAACAAGAGACACAAACCCCAAAAACAACGAGAAAAAGTACCAAAATTTCAAGCTGAAACCCGAACAAAAACAGCCTCTTGGAAATCACTGCATGATTTTAGGAGGCCACTGGAACAACAGCTTTAGTTCTGTTGATGGTTTGTGTTAATCTGATAGACCAGTACAACAGACAGAACCTACTGAATTTGGCTCAGATCAGGCATTAGGTCTGCAGAGAAAGGATTCACGATATACTCACTCAGCTGGATTCAGCTACCTAAGCTCCTGCACTAGATTATTAATGTGCGGAACACACCACTATGCTTTAGGAAGAGAGATAGTTTTTAACATGTAATTCTATTTCTACTTTGTATGATAAAGCTCCTACTTTCCCCTAAAAATCTCAGAGGAGCCCATGAAGTCAGATAAATTCTTTCTTACAAGGTGGACAAGTTAAATACTACATGCTGAACTAGAAGGATCAAATGTAAAGGATTTTCTCTACCAGATGTGAGGCTTAGAGACATGGTTTAGTGCTGGGTTATGGTTCAACTCCATGATCTTAAAGGTCTTGTCCAACCTTAATGATTCTATGTGCATAATGTGCAGTCTTTATGGCCATTCCTTTGGTCTGGTGGTGAGGGCAGGCAGCATAAACTACAAGGAGAAGAGCTTACTGATCACACCAGAAACGTGTACAGGCAAAAAAAAAAGGCACAGCCAGCCATAAAATGCAAGTTCTCTTTAGGAACAACTGGCCAAAGAGAGATGATTTTTTTCAGCCATGATGGGGCTACCAGCACACAGGTATGATGTGGAAAAAAAGGGAAATGAGCAAATAGGACACGGCTCTATAGTGGGTGACAAAGAGGAGCAAAGAGAGTATGAGAATGGTTGTCATATGTTACAAGTTGTTCTTGTTTAAAGGTTCAGAAAGGCAAAGGAAAGTGCTGGGAATACAAAGCACGATTGGGCCAAGTCCTCCTGAAGCATGTTTCATGGGAAAAAAAAAGTATTTCTTTTCTACCTGGAGAAAAGCAGGATTATCAGTTTTGCCTTTCCTGTCCTGGAAATGGCTAGAAAGGATGTGAGTTATTTGGTATGGAGCAGCATCCATTCTCCTACCGCAGTTTTGTAAGAGGACCTGATGGATCACTTCCGAAGTCATTAAACACAAGAAGAAACTAAGAACCTGGTGTCCTCTTCCTCATCTACCCGTCAGGAGTTAAATGCCTGTCCATCTAGCTGGTTGGAAATTAATGGCAGCATCAAACCAACCACCTTATCTGACATTTCTCATTATTTCTTTAATCCTTTCTGTAATGTGACAAGTACTGTGGCAACGAAATCAAAACAGGAAATGGGAGCAAATTCCTAGAACAAATAAAAGAACATGCCTACTGGATAATATTCAAAAGGCAGAGGAAGTAAGATTTCAAGGTTAGAGAGGCGACATATACACACAATCTGCTTCCAGAAATACTTATCATCATCTAGAGAAAACCCTCTTTCCCTCCCCTAGAGCTATTTAATATCAACAAACTAGAAAGCAAAGTGAATAAGAGTTTTTATTCACTTTCTACCACACAACCAACTACACAACCAACTACAGGCCCGTGACATTTCAGAGTTTACATTTCAATTAAAGCTCCCAAAATACACACCGGGACACTGGAATTAAAACAAAGGCCCAGCCTTCACTATTTGGAGTACAAAAGCTATTTTATCTGGAACTCCAGTTGTAAAATGACTCTTTCCAAAGCAGTGTGATCTTTTCTTTTAGTGCAGAGAAATATATAATACAGCAAAGTGGCATGCACCTGTAGATTTTTTTTCAGGCTGAATAAAAACAAGGTTAGAGAGGCTCAAACAATTTACATTTCTTCATAGCTAAGACTGGGATTGTTCATCATTACCTCCTTTGTCTCCTCAGGGTCCGAGTGATCCACAGTTACATACAAATCATTCTGTAAGTACTTCAGTGCACTAAGAGGGTCAGTCTGAGCTTTTTCTTCAAACCTGCAAAGAGAAGACAGAAAACTTGAGCACAGCCATTTCCACTGCTATTTCTAGAAATAGGGAAATCCATCTAGCAATATCTTCAGCCTAATATTTTCAAACGAGACAATGTTAATGGCAGCTTGGGCTGGTATTTGCTTTCAGGTCAGACTGAAACACAGAGGAGGGATTTTTTGGGTTTGTAAGGGAGTTATAAGGACAAAGTATTACACTCTTAATAGAAATATTCAAAAGCACATGTACGGCAACTTAGCATTTAGAGTAGTTTGTTTTCCAAAAATCAAGTAAGGCATGAATAGCACCTCATGGGAGGACCACATTTCAGACACAGTCAAGCCTTGAGTTCTTCAGTCTCAAGGATATTTACATTCCTGACTGCACAGAAGAGCAGGGATGGAGAACACTCCCCACTTCTGACAGCAGAAAAAGGCGTAAGGAGGGGTGCAAACCCCCAGGTACAATGAACACTGCATTTTAATATCCCACATATACACATATGTAAAATTCCTGTGCACCACCATCACTATTTTCTCATTTTCTCTACCACTTCCCTGGGCAGCACATTCCAGGGCATTGTGGTTTTTTCAGTGAAGATATTATCTTTTTTTTTCTCCTATCAACTATCAGCTAAGTGCGGTATCACACTCTATTTGCTATCTTCTGAATCACCAATACACAGTATTAAGTCTTTCTAGGAAAACGTCTCAGACAATTCTGAATTCCAGAGATGAGAATCCTATAAACTATGCTGTCAGTTAGTTAACTGACTTGTATCAACTGCCTCACAGAAATACAAGGTATTTAATTCATAATATGTTTATTTCAGTTATCTTTAAGAGGGTATAGTTAAACTGTAAGAGGTCACACTGAGCAGATATTATCATACTGTTGGGTTTTAATTTGGGTCATCTACCTGGTTGTTTATACTGAAGTGGACATCTGTATCCCAAATTTTGTCTGAATTAATTTTCTAAAGATGCAAGTCTTCAGCCAGTGCATGCAGCACAAGGACTGTCTCTGTGCTTGATGTATATATAATATCTTGGTAATTAAGCATGATTTCCTCCAAACATTCAGATATTTTCTTAAGAGAGCATCATCAGGGTCCAGAGAGCAGAAGCACCTTAGATAAGTGAAACCACTGACTCTTTGCTCTTCTATGCCTGGCCAGCTTGGCTCTGCCATGGCTGACTGGTACCAAACAAGTTAATAGGCCAAACAAGACTCCAGCTGATGCACTGGATTTGTTGTGTATGCAAGCCATGTACCTGTATTGGTAGCTAGATCTTGAGAGCACACAGAATAGGCAGCCAAGTTTCTCTGCAGTCGTTCAGCTCCAGCCATTACAGAATAATAAAACTGTTTGGTCAGAAGAGATCTTAAAGATCTTCTAGTTCCAATGCCCATTCAATAGGCAGGGACACCTCCCAATTGGTCTGGTTGCTCAAGGCCCCGTCCAACCTGTACTTGAACACTTCCAAGGAAGAGGCATCTACAATTTCCTTGTATGACCTGTTCTAGTGCCTCACCACACTCACTGTAAAGAGTTTCTTCCTCATCTCCTGTCTACATCTCCCCTCTTCCAGCTTCAACCCATTCTCCCTCATCCTATCACTACAAGGCTTTGTAAAAAGGTCCTCTCCATCTTTCTTGTAGGCCTCTTTCAGGTACTGGAAGGCTGCTATAAGGTCTCCCTACAGCCTTCTCTTCTTCAGGCTGAAGAGCCCCAACTCTCACAGTCTGTCCCCACAGAGGATGTGCTCCAGTCCCTCCTCTGGACCCTCTCCAACAATTCAGAGTGACATGAACAACAGCAAAGCACATTACACATTACACCAGTGCCTGACTGGTCATTTGTGACGCCTTCATGGGGACCCCAATAAATGGAAGCATGGTGCATAACCCCCATGTTTCTGCCAGACAGTATCACAGAATGGTCTAAGATGGAGAGAACATTAAAGATCATCTAGTTTCAACCTTCCTGCCATAAGCAGGGACACCTTCCACTAGACCAGGTTGATCAAAGCTCGATCCAACTTGGCCTTGAACACTTCCAGAGAGGAGGAATCCACGATTGCTCTGGACGACCTGTTTCAGTGTCTCAACACCCTGACAGTAAATAATTTATTCCCTCCATCTATTCTGTATCTACTCTCTTTCAGTTTGAAGCCATTATCCATTGTTTTACCACCACATGCCCTTGCAAAAACTCCCTTTTCTATATGCCTCCTTTAAGTATGGGAAGGCTGCTATAAGGTCTCTCTGGAGATTTCTCCAGGCTGCACAATCTTAATGCTCTGGTTATTCTCATAGCAAAGGTGTTCCTCTGATAATCTTCATGCCCCTCCTCTGGACCTGCTTGAGCAGATCCACATCTGCCTTATGCTGAGAGCCCCAGAGCTGAACAAAGTACTGCAGGTGGAATGGAATCATGCAGCAACATTTCCTTTGAGGGCAATTTAAGTGACTAAAACCAAGTAATTCAGAGCTGTCTCTGGAGGCTGTACAGCTGCATTTGCATATAACCCCATGAGGAATTAATAAACTCCTAGATTACTGGGCAAGATCTTTATTCCTTCTTGCAGGTGTTCACATCTCTTTCATGGTTAATCTGCAAAAAGCCTCATCCAGCCATAGCAATTGAGTGCAGAAATTTACTTCCTGCCGCAGAATTAAACCACTGGTAAAAACTGACCTTCAGCTCTTGGCAGAACCTAATAACAGTGTATTCTCACCAAGAATGCAGGAAGTGCTATTTATTGGCTTCAAATAATTTGTTTGGCCTTGAAAGGCTGTCTCACTGCTGCAATTTCTCACCTAGGGCAATACCATAGGCTTTATTTTGAAAAGCTGTTGCCCTAAATAGCAAATATAAGGCAGCTCTGAAACAGCCAGAGTGGAAGAACCATCACTGTATAGCTGAATTCTGCATAACAGATCTTTCAAGTGATTCTGAATGAGAAACTGATGCCCTCACCACAAGTAAGTCTCAGATGTGCAAAGGCATCCAGCCCCCAGACTTCATTAGCATCCTTGTGAGCTGTTACTATCTCTTAGCAGAGTGTTTCAGAAACATACTCCATTTCCTTGGGAGGTGACAGTACCAAAACACATGTTGATGAGCAGCGGAGCGAAGAGGGAATCTAAAAATTCCCACAACACCCCACACAATACTAGATTTTTCCTAGTTTTAGAATAACACCAAAAACCAGAATGAAGTTAATTTTGCAACTTCAGCCCTGTCCCACTGCTTCTTTTTATTAATTTTTAAATTATTGAATCAAGAATTGTGAAGACCTTCATGCAACCAACAAAGCGCCACCTCCCAAAACGGTTTACAAGACATTCAGGTTTTAGTAGCTTAAATAAAAGATACTTTGGAAAATAAAGCTGCAAAATTACTTTTGTTTCTATACCTGTGCTTCCTTATGAGGTATTTGCAGTGCCTTAGCAGGTATTCCTTTGAAGGTCGACAGAGTTTCAGAGACCAGAAATCATCTAATCTCATCTTTGGAGAGCAGGACTTCCCAGGATTCCCTCCAAATAAGTAATGAACCTAAAAAAATGAGAGGCAGATAAAGAAGTTGACTGTTTGTGTCAGAGTATTTACCATGTCAGCATCTTTGGAGTGATTTATTCTGGAGGGAGAGAACTCTGCCTGATAGACGAGCTGCTCAATCTTATTATTACTCTTACTTTGTCCCCTAGGAGATGAAGAAAGTTCTCTTAGACTGCTTACATTCTAAGATAATAAAAAAGCTGCACTGTTAGAACCTCCCTCTAGCAGATTCTCAAGATATTTATAAACAAAATATCCAGAAACTAGGAAATCTCTCCCTTTATAAAAAACCTACAAGCCTTAAGTACATAAGATATGAGCAGAAAAAAAGGATCTGAGAAACCTCTTTTTGTCTTGTTCAAAACACAAAAGAACACTCAAAGTGATGGATTGCCAGCCTCTTCTCTACTCTTGTCCTCAATGACTCCAAATTCTCGTTGTCATGAGAAGCTAAATTAAGGAACCTGTATTCAGCCTTTCTCTAATTAGAGGATGAAGAAATTACACTCATGTAATTGTGAGCTGACTCCAGCAATCACACATTTTCTTTCAAGAGCAAACATTTACGCTTATTAGGAAGGCTTAGAAAATAGGCAGTTTGTAGACTAATACTCTGCTTCTAGTCAGAGCACTGTTGGTGAAGCTGCATTAGTGAAGCACAACAGTTCAGACAAGCAGCCTTATCTTTGAGTCTAGCAAAGACCATCATCTTCCCCAAAGACAAGGGAAGTCCTAAAGATCCTCAAAATAAAGTGAAATAAAAGCCCAGTTCAGCATAATCTTGGGAAATGTCCAACAAACCTCTGTCCTCACATGTCCCTTAAACTCTACAGAGTTAATTTGACTTGGGGAAAAACATTGCCATGATCTCTGGAAGGGCAAATTTGTCTCACCTCAGCTGAGCAACAACCTAGCTGTAGGACATTCAGTACACTACCTGAGCACAAAGGAATGAAGCAACTGAATAAAGAGTAAAATAAATATTCAAAAGAAGCCAAGAAGAACTGAAGAAGAAAACACCACCTTATCACAGAATCTTAAGAATGATTTGGGTTGGAAAGGACCTTAAAGATCATCTAGTTCCAACCTCCTGCCAAGCACAGGGACACCTTCCACTAGACCAGGTTGCTGACTAAGAAAAGTAGGAGTTTTAAAAAGGACTGTTTATTTCTTTGCTATTTTTTTCCTTCACATCGTTTGATATTTCAGACTCTGAACTGTTGATATTAAACATGCCACAGAGGGTCTTCAAATACAGAGGTTCAAGAAGTCCAACAGGCTGCCCTTCTCTACAGCTTTAAAAATAATCACTCAAAACAATATATTCTGCATCCCACTGATGAAGGCTCTTCTTATTTATATCAGAGGAGTTTAGAAAGGTCATTTGAACAGAGGTTTCTAAAAATAAGACTCTTCAAAACAAGCACATCAAATAAAGCTTCAGATAAAGCTGGGCAACTGCCACGATCTGGCAACCTTCACAGTAACTTATAAAATACGATTCTCAATCTCACAGCACCTTACACTTAGAAGTAAGCCAATAAAGGCAGAGCAGTATTTACAGTCTGTCATTTAAGTATGTAAACATATTTAGATAGGAGTTGCAGCTATTTCTGCCTAAAATCCCTTTATCCCCAACTTCTATCCTGGTCAGCTTTCCCAAATTTGATGAACATTACATGGTGTTCCAGTTTGGGCCACAAGCATACCCATTTCTGGAGAACAGAATCGACTCTTACCCCTTCGGTTTTGTTTAAGGGGAACCTGGGATCCCTCAAACTACCACACACATGGACTGATAAGACTGAAGTATATTTGTCTTTTTGAGTTCAGACTGTTTCAGATTAAAAAGAAATCTTAGCAAAAGTTTTATTTTCATTTCAAAATATCCATGAAAGGTTAAGCAAGTGTGTCACAGCAATTTAAATTCACAGGTTAATGAAGCTATGGCAATCTAATCCATGGGTTTGTGTTTTATTGGGTAATGTGAACAAAGCCCTAAGCTTACCGAGCAGTCAGGTACACTATAAACAATTTTAAGTCTATTTGTGCATGAACACATCCATTAAAGTCAAACAGAGCTAAAGAATGACATCTGTTTCTGACATGCAAAGCACCTCTGGAAGAGCAGATTCTGAACAGTGAGTAGTTAATTTTCTCCTGGAAATGTCAGTAACTATCTGTGACCACTTAGTCACTAACAGGTTGTGCAATTAAGTCCCTGTGGATAATGAGCAAAGATTCAAGTGTTAGCTAGGAGCAAGTCACTTGACAAGATTGTGGAGGTTTAGTATATCCAATTTCTCCTTCTTTCAGCTAAGATGGAGTTAATTCCCTTCCCAGTAGTTGGTTCAGTGCTATGGTTTGGATTTAATGTGAGAACAGTGCTGATAACACACTTGATGTTTTAGTTGTTGCTAAGTAGCCGCTTATCCTAGTTCAGGATTTCTCAGTTTCCTATGTTCTGCCAGCGAGCAGGTGCACAAGAAGCTGGGAGGGATCATGGCCAGAGCAGCTGATCCAAACTAGCCAAAGGGATATTCCATGCCATAGGACATCACGCTCAGGGTATAAACTGGGAGAGTTGATGAGGAGGGGCAGATTGCCACTGAGGCGTCAGTCAGCAGGTGGTGAGCAACTGCATCATGCATCACTTGACTTACCTTGGGTTTTTCTGCTCTCTGTTATTCTTTTCATTACTATTATATCTTATTAATTATTATTTCCTTTTAGTTAATCAAACATTTCTTATTTCAGCCCATAAATTTAACTTTTTTCTCCTTCCCCATCCCACTGGGAGCAGCATGGAGTGAGTAAGCAGCCACGTGATGCTTCAGTTTCTGGCTAGGATTAAACCAGGACACCACTGCCTGTATTTTGACCTAGGAGCTACCACATCTGCTTCGCACTGATATAAAAAGCAGCCTAGCACCTCATTTCAGAAGGGGGCAACAAGTTAAATGAAAGTTACCCAGTACAGTAACACTACAAAAAAAGCTACATTCATTGCACCACCTCTGAAGCAGCAGCAGCAGCAGCGTCTTAATTGCAACCAGACTACAGATGTGTCTCTGGACTCTCATACCTTGTGCAGCTCGTCATACACCAGCTGATGAGCAAACCTTGGGCAGGGCTCCTCTTCTTGAAGACTTTTACCTGGATTCTCTTTTGCTGCTTGGTCATTCTTGTAGACACAAGACCTGAAATACAAAGCAGTAAATAACCACTAGTGGTACCTACAGAAAGGAAAAAAAAGTTACTGGAAGGCTGTAAGGTACAAATGATGTCAATCTGAACTGCTTGACATATTGCACCTCAGATTTTCTTACTTCTCTATATATTGTCTTGTATTATTTTGTTCCCATTCTATCTCTACAACAAAACCCATCCAACAATCAGAGAAGGTCACCTTGGCTGACAAAGCCCTCAAATCAAAAGCCAAACAGGAAAAAATTTCTAGAAGACTTATGTCATGAGCTTTGGAGATATCTTTCGATGTTGCATTAGCTTTGGAGGCATCTTTCGATGTTGCATTATGTGCATAAACATATTTCATTAAGATGAATTCCAGTCTGTTTCGTTTGGGAAAGACCTCTAAGGTCATCAAGCCCAACTATTAAACTTGTATGCCAGGTCACCACTAAACCATATCCTTAAGCACCACATCTACACAACTTTCAAATACCTCCAGGGATGGGGACTCCACTGTTGCCCTGAGCAGCTTGTTCCAGGCTTTGATCTTTTTGAGGAAGATTTTTTTTCATAATGTCCAACCTAAACCTCCCCTGGTGCAACTTGAGGTTTTTTCCCTTTTATACTGCCACATGCTACTTGGGAGAAGAGACCCACTCCCACCTTGCTATAACCTCTTCCAGGTAGTTATAGAACATGAGAATATCTCCCCTCAACCTCCTTCACTCCAGGCTAAACGACCCTGGTTCCCTCAGCTGCACTTCACAAGATTTGTCCTCTAGACCCCCTTGGACACAGAAGAGCCACAGGCTACAGGCAAAGTTCATGTCAATCACTGGTTTCCAAGCAGACTGCAGCTGAAAATCCACTTCTAAAAACGAACATCCACACCTTCCAAAGCAATTGGACCCACATGAGAAGAGACCTTGAAAATAAAAATGCTGCCAGCTCTGAAAGCAACAGTGGCAAGCAGCTGCCAAATAACAGTACAGGAAAGAGATGAGGAGATATGTTCTCAGAATACTGGATCCAGCAGGTAGCTGAACTATCTCATGCAGTCTGGAAGGAGCTGGTAGATCTAGTACAAAGAATTGCCTGTCACTGTTCATATAGTAAACCAGTTTCCTTAGTTCCTAATAACCAATACCCTGTATGCTGCTATTAACTTATATCTGACTGTATTTGCTGCACTGATGATGAATCTTGGCCTTGAACACTTCCTACAGGAAAAAATTCCTAGAATAGTTTACTTCCCCTCATCCCCTTCATCTGTCTCCAGTGAAGAAGTTCACATGGTTTCTCTCCCTCACATGGTTTATTGCCACAGTGTTTCTAAAGACTATGAGATGAAAGGGTGACTCAAGGGAACTCAGTTGTCTTCAGCACTGCCATTCCATAGTTGTAGAAGGTTGCAGTCACCTGGGAGACAGGACAGTGTAGGATGCTTTCTTTAGCAAGTCAGTATAAATGTTAGCACCCCTTTCACTACTTACCAGCTGTTCCTCACAATGTCATAAATCCAGAAGGAATTCCTTACATTCTCTTCCCGCTTCTCCTTGTCTTTACTGAGTCCTGACAAGACATGGATTTCATTCAGTTCTGGATCAATGGTAGCCCTTTGAGTGAAACCTGTCATTGGAACTGACAGAAAAGAAAAAGTTACACACCAAAACCAACAGAGGATAAAGGAAGGAATTCAAACATCAGACAAACACATCTCCCTCCTCCTGCAATTCAGCAGATCTTCTAACACCCATGTTACAAACGTGAGAGTTCACATAACAAACTATTGAGTTTTATGGGATAAAGAGCACTTTAAGTTTAACCTCACTACCTAGTTTCCTCATTTCCTTCTTTTTAACTTTCACCTCATCATTCATATAAACCCAAAACGTGGGACTGAGTGATCCCAAGCTGGTATTTTCATGACCTCTCTTCCGCAGCTATCTCATTATTTACCACAACTGAACACTGGAATGGCACATCCTAAAATAGGAGGCGTGGAAAAATTTCCAAGCAAACAATTTCCTTCTTGTACACACCCTCCAAAGCAGGATGAGAGGGAGGAGGGGAAGAAACATCACTCAGAGGTTGATTCCTTCCCTGCTAAGGACAAGTCCTTACGCAAATTCACTTATTCCCTCCCTATTTGTGACTCTTGGAATGCACAAAAAACACTCTGAGAGCTGCTCTTTCCTAGTGAAAAGTACAAACAGAGACTAACAGCTCAGAAACAAGGACTAAACTGCCTCAAGATAGAGGCAGAAGATCCTTTTAGATACAATTGCCATGAATTCATGGTGTCATCTGCAAAAGGAAGCACCAATTCCAAAAAACTCAATTGCAAAAGCTGGGAAAACTAAAAAAAAAAAAAAAAAAAAATCTCAAGATGAATTCAAGATTATGTAGCTCACAACCTTGAATTGCTTCCTTTAGGACAAAGATGTCAAAGAAGTTTCTTGCACTTCCTAAACAGTTGTGGTGTAATTACCAAGCTGTTCTTCTGTCTCACCTTCAGCTTTAGAAATATGGCAAGATACTGAGGATTCCAGCAGTTTTCATCATAATTCCCCGAAAAAAAGCTCAGCAAATTTGTTTGGCAGCCCTTTCTGTTTGTTGTATAATTCCCCATTTCCTGTTTCTCTAGGCAACTATCCTTCCAAAATGTATTTGTGAAGGGCACGTGATCTTTGTTTACAGATCCTGTTTGTCTCATTTCTCTTTCTGGGTCAGTTTACAAAGGCTGGTAAAGGTTCCTGGTCTTCCTGCAAGATTTTTGGCATGCAAAATTCTCAGAACTCTTGTATTTTGCAAATTCTTCCCTGCAATTAACTGTAAACTGCAGACACTGCCTAGAAAAGAAGCCCTACGCTAATAAACCATTTAATATTGCTGTTGAAGAACACACAAAATGGCATTTTGCAAGCCAATTCTGTAACAGTTCTTGGTTTTCTCCTTCCCTGTTCTCATTAGGTAGAGGCCAGGAAAGCAATAAACATTGTTTAAAATACTCTGAGTAGCATTTGATTGGCTACAATTTAAGTCCCTAGTGAAATGTTTAGCAAAGCTGCCAAAAAAAAAAAAAAAAAAAATCAAATGTTTCTTAAAAATATAATTAAAGGAATGCTTCATTTTTGTGAAAACTTTAGCAGAATCTGAAATACATTCAGGTAATTCACAGACTCACAGAATGGTTTGGGTTGGAAGGGACTTCCAAAGGTCATGTAGTCCAACCCTCTTGCACTGACCAGGGACATCCTCCACTGGATCAGGTAGTCCAGAGCCTTGTGCAGCCTGACTTTGAGTATCTCCAGGGATGGGGCCTCAACCACCTCCCTGGACAATCTGTTCCAGTGTTCCACTACCCTCATGGTAAAGAGCTTGTTCCTAACATCCAATCTAAATCTACTCTAGTTTCAAATCACATCTGCTCATCCTATCACTACAGGCCTTTGTAAACAGTCCCTCTCCAGCCTTCTTCTAGCCCCCCATCAGGCACTGGAAAGCCACTACTAGGTCTCCCTGGAGCTTGCTTTTCTCCAGGTTCTCTCGACAAAATTCTTGCTTATGATTTCATGGAAGAACAGGATGCAGATCCTCCGGAGCCCTCATCATCATACCTCTGCCTGTTTTGACCTCTGATTTTGCCACAAACTTTCAAAGGAAAATTCATCTGTTTATGCAAATTGGTGACAATACAGGGGAAAAAAGAAAAAAAAAAAAAAAAGAACAATGCTGGCACAACAACAACTACATACCTTGCTTTAGCTGCAAACCACAAAGAAGTCTTTAAAAACGACTAATGAGTCCTATGAAAGTCACCCAATAAGGAAATTGAGAATAAAGAAGGCAATTACAGACTAAATATCATTAATTTTTGGAAAATACCATGTAATGTGTTTGCCTGCATAGTCAGAAACTAAACCATTGACCCAAAAGGATTAAATTCAAAGCATATTTGAGACATTTTTGGCAGGAGAGCCATCTAAATTTCATCAGCAATGCTAATGTAGATGGAAAATGTCTTTGCAACCCTATCTGCTGCTTTGAACATTCAAGACCATGCTGGGTTTTCATAAAAAAACCCCAAACAAACAAACAAAAAACAACAAAAAAAACCAAACAAAAAACCCAAACAAAAAAAAAACCCAAACAAAAAAAACACAACAAATGAGGCATACAAATCTTCAGAGCATTAGTACCTCAGGCTCACTGAAATGAAAATTATTACCATCATGAGGAAGGCAGTCGCTTTATTATCACTGATAGAGAAAGCGTGTGAAACCTGTCTATACAAGTCCCATCCCTCCTCCTGAAATGTTGTTAAATAAATGAATTTTGTATCTAGTTTATGCTCAATTTCCTGAAGCTGAAATTATTATTTAAATTGTGAGGGAGGGAAAAGCCACCAAAGTTCAATCTCTGCTGGGTTTTTCACATCTTCATAGGAAGAATAGGATTTATCTACAGCAACTGTAAAGAAAAATGCAAAGTCAAGTCAAGTAATTTCAGGTTTCCCTGAGTTGCAAATCAATCTCTTCCTGAGATTTTCTGAAATGCAGAATTAGAAAAAAAAAATTTTGAAAATATGCTTAGATGAAAAGCAACTTAAAGTCTTTGACTTATCTAAATACGATTTCAACACAGGTGTTTAAGTAGTGCCTTAGGCTAGACAAAGTTGACATGCAGTCTTCCACATAGGAAGACTGAATTCAAAAGCTGGATGTAATATGATTAAGGAAAACTCCACAAAACACCACAAATTTGGTCAATGTGACCCTGAAAATAAATAGAAAATAAGGCAACTAGACAGTAACAGAAAGATGCCATGATTTTAAACACAACAGAAACATTTTAAAAAAAAAAAAAAAGATGCTCGCCAAGGAAGTCTGATTTGTGACAGAGTGAAAGAGCTGCACAGAATCCTGGTGCCTGGCAAACACTTCCACTAGAGGGTAAGAGAGTCTCACAGTCTGCATGGACAGCAGGCTCCCCGTGACTGCTGGATGCAATTCAAATGATTGTGGTCAGCGCATGAGAGAGGGATATGGGCTGTAAACTCGTGAAAAATATTTGTGATGTTTAGCTGACAAAGTGTGCATTGGGAAGGACATTTAATACTGCACAGGAGACCAAACTCAATGCGTGATGGGAAATCATTGCTTAGGATCTATTTCTTTTATTCATTTTAAGACTCAAAAAAGTCACAGACAACAAGTAGCGAGGGAGAATCAGACCTGGTAATGCCAGTGCATTCCAGAACTGTTATTTGCAATGTACTAGAATCAAGGGGTTCATGAAGTGGTAAGAATGGCACGTGGAAGTTCCCTCATTCTTCTGCTTCTTTGTGGAAACACAGGTGTAAATCATCTTTGGAGCAAATCCCCACTGATTTCACACTTTTCAGAGTGCCTTCCAGCCCCAGCAACCACCCAGATCAGCTCAAAGGACAAAACAGTAACTGAGGACTGGGCCGTGCCTGTTTTGAACACGCACTGGCCTGTCGCTACGCAGTATTAACTTGGCTCCTATGCTGATATGTTACTGATTGATGAGGAAAAGCTGTAGAGAGAAATTACCAAACAATCCCCAAAAATCTCAGAAATGGCAAATGCTCTCCTGTGCCACTGTATTATCCCTCCCCTACCCTGTAATCTCATTAACCAGTCCAGCGTAGAAGAGAACTAACTGACAATGAAGAGGTCTGAATCTTCTCTCCAGAACTTAATGCTTTCATTTATTTTTTATGCAGCAAAAATGAAAGGCTCATGACTTCAATGTTTGAAAACAATATTTTCATCCACACAGGCCTTGAGTTAGCAGCCAGTTACATAAACAAGTAGTAATGTCTCAGAAAGCTTTGGTAAGATGCTGTGTAACCCTGTACAATATAATTTCCATTTAAATGTAACACATGGGAAAAGCTTTTCTACAGAAGTGATGCCTAATGTTGAAACAGATACTTTCCCACTACCCCAGTCCCTACTTACAGGCATTTATTTAATCATAGTGATCATTTCAGCAAGCTGAATATCTTTTGGCATGCATGTGCAAACAGCTACAGTTGCTTCAAGCTCAATGTTGGCTGCTGCCAGGCCTAAGCAAGAAACAGCTTTTACACAGAAGCAGGGTTTGCAAAGCAGTAAATATGAGCTCACAGATATGTCTCTCACAGGACTAGGCATAAGTTTGCAAATCAAATCTCATCTCCCGCTTTTGAGGGGACACTAGAGCAAGTTTTTAAACATGCTTTAAAACAGTCCTGGCAAAACAATGGTATAAAACTTGTAGTTGATGGAGCACATCTGAAGATTCATGAAGGGTAACCGAGAAGCAAGTTCACTGACGGCCTTCTAGTGCCACACAAGTTACAAAACCCTCAGAACACCTTCCTGCTAATCCCACTACAAGTGACTCACAAGTATCCTCCCTCCTTGTGATGCCTCATGATTAAAACTGGAAAAAGCTACGTCATATGGACGTTGTTGTTCACCAGAACCCAGCACCTCCCTGATGGATTAATTTAAGAAGAGCGGTAGGTCAGCAAATTACTCCATAGCACCACTTGCGATCCATATGGAACAGAAGCAGCACCTTCCCTGAACGCTTACGGAGCAAACCTTGATGAGTGATAGAGCAAGCAAGCAGGCCAGCTGTTGACACAGCAAGATAATGATTATCCTCTTGGATTTTTCATGATGAGACTGCATTTGGCAGTCAGCCAAGAAGCAGCTAAGGAGACCATTTGAACAGTTTAGTTGTCATGTTGAAAAAGCAACAATCCAATGTCCAGTGCTCAGTTCCCTCCCAAGCAACGTGAGATGTTGGCAAAAAGAGGTCGGTTAAGTAAATCTGAGTGGAATTCTGCTCCAGTGCTATCTCTGCAAAACACCCTCAGGATTTAGTGGCTGCCTACTCTCCTACTCACCTTCACAGTCAGAAGAAAGCATTTTAAGATTGGTTCAGAGAAGCACATAAAAAAGAACAACATGTAAGGTCCCTCACAAAATGCTGTGCTTCCACAACAAGGGATACATGGCCACTGGCAAGGTGGACCTTAAAATGTAAAAGGGCAAAACAAGTAGGTGTCATAAACAGATGATCAAAACAGGATACTAAGACTGCTTTTCTCAGTTGGATTCTGGCCCTGGTGGCCTAGTAGGGCTATTTGTTTGGATTAATGGTTTTCTGATTTTGTTTTGGTTTACATCAGGGTTTCCTGGCTTGGGCTGTGTCGTCTCTGTCCGTGGTACTTAGCCATGAAATCTCCTGTCGGGTGCCCGGGTCTGTGTCTGGGAAAAGTACCTGCCCCATCAAGAGATACGAAATCTTCACAATCATACTTGCAGTTTGCCCATACAAACTACTCCACCATTAAAAGCAGCCACAAGAACACCTATGGTTTGTTCTGACTTGACTTTGAAAGTTGCTCAAGGCCAAGTAATAAAAGATGATCTTGGTTCTCTTGCAGAAGGAAATTCTCCCTCTGACCAACAGCTCTGAAACATCACCTGAGTCAGGGCCAAAAAGGATTATCACAGGAACCCTGATCACAAGTGTTCCCATTAGCTCCTGTAGACCTGAAATGACTGCCCATGATTAGTCATGGATTGCATGCAAAGCAAGTCAGGCAAGCTGTCAGTGCAGACCTCTGAAGACATCTGATACCAGTGGCCTCTCTAGACCACGTGTGTATACTTCAGAGCGTGTGGCAAAGGTATGTTAGGTCTGGGGATTGTTTTTTTGTTGTTTGTGGTTCTTTTTAAAGGAATTAAAAGTAGATGACTGGTCTAAAAGAGTATGTTCATCAACATACACATTTCTGCCTCTCCTCCAACCACAGGATCTATTAAAATGTACTGCAACTCCTTCAATTTGTACCACTACTGCCATTCTTTGCAGACACATCACAGTTGCATTCTCTTTCCCTTTGTCCCATTCTGTCCATTCTCTAGCTAATGAATTTCTTAAGAGAAAGAGTTATCATGCAGCAGGAATATAACCATTCCTTGTGGTTTACTATCACTGCAGTGCCCTCCTTTGACAGCAAAGGGAAAGCACCACAGTTTTTGATGCCATGAGCTGGAGAAAGCACCCATGCTCACTGCCAAAAGGCATATGGAAGACACAAAGAGCTGCAAAGCTTACCCACATTTCAAGTAAATCAACTCAGGGGACATTTTAAGTAGGAAAATCTGCATGCAAAGAGTCTTTCAGAAATTGTACCTTGATTGAACTTGTCCAGGAATGAAAAAACTCACATCTCAAATTGCTGAAATTAACTGCCCTTTACTCCAAAGAAAGATGTAAGTGATCCTTACCACCGAATACTCTCAAACGTCTCACCTATACAAGAAACTGGTTCCACTATCACCAAAGGTACAACTAAGAATAAAGAAACACTATACAGCAAAAATATAGAATAAAGTCCAACCATTAACCCAGCACTGCCAGGTCACCACTAAACCATGTCCCTTGGCACCACATCTACGCATCCTTTCAACGGATAGTGGGGACTCCACCACTTCCCTGGTCAGCCTGTTCCAGGGCTTTGCAACATTTTTAGGGAAGACATTTTTCTTAACATCTGACCTAAAGCTTGCTTGGTACAATTTCACTCCATTTCCTCTTATTCTGTCACTTCTTTACCTGAGAGAAGAGATCAACCTCCACCTGGCTCCTTTCAGGTAGTTGCAGAGAGCCAGGTCTCCCCTCAGCCACCTTTTCTCCAGGCTAGCCAACCCCAGTACACTCATCCAGAAGAGGACAGCAGCAAGCTCAAGATATCATTACTGTAGTTTCCTAGTACTGCAACAAATGCCTATTACTGATAATCTTTAACTACCCATTTTACTACTTCTTAAAAATCTTCTCACTACAGAAATGGAAATTTTAAACAAATGCACGATTAAGTTCTTTGAGAAAGGGTAAAAATCAAAATAGCTCAACTAAGAATAGAACTGAATACCACATGTGAGCCAGGAACAAAATGTAATCATGGGACTTTATAGGAACATTTAGGTCAGGCATCCTCAACTTGACTCATCACATCGAGCAGCTTAAGACTTCACAGCGACCAGTCAGAGAATCACTTTGTTCATACAGATCAAAATGGTGCATCACTAACTAACAAGAACACGGTAAAGACTTGCATTTTGGGGTGAAAATAGTGCTGTCAGCATTTGCTGTCTGAATGTAACAAGCATTTTGTCCTCTTTCTGTTAAAATGCAAATAATCCTAGCATTTGCTTTCAAAAGCAAGGGAAATGTTCAAATCTGTTTACTTTCGGCACACGGAAGAACAGTAAACTGAAAAATCTACTCGTGAATTATTTCCAGTGAGTCATTTTCTTACAAAGTCTACTATTCACTACTTCAGGGCCTGTGGGAACGGGGAGGAGGGCTAAATATTAGTCTCATTTCCTTAATCCAACCTTGCTGTTAATGTACTTGCTGAGAAGCAGAGCTCTGCCTTCTGCAGCTGTAAGGCAAGCTGGATATCTTTAAATGTGAAGTAGACAGAGGTGTTGTCTTCTGACTGTAAAGAAATGAAGATTTCAAAAAGCAAAATGGCAGAAGGATAGCAAGTTCATGGGGAAAAAAAAAAAAATTCAATTCTTTAAAAGCTCCGAGGACAAAAAACTGTGCGTGGGTGTGTGTAGAGCAGCATCAGGCAACATGCAGGCACCTTAATAAAGGAGATTGTCAACAAGACGGGCTGGTTCTTGGAAGCACTCAAGTAAATAAATTACTCCAGAGGATAAGAGCTTGGGTACTCTTCTTTCTCACTGGCATAACTAAATTAATGAGCAAACAGTAACTCATAACCATTAATAATTCACTTCAAAAGTTCCACAAAATTACCCGTTAAAAATTAAGCCTGATCGAAATAAAAGAGAGCAGCCTAAATTCAAGATAAATTAGCTTCCTGGGATTTTGGTAAGTGGAGGAAGAGAAAACAAGATTGGGACTAAATATACATAATGAGAAATATTCATAACTTCTGTCCTAGCAGTACACAGTTCAACACAAATTCCAACTGCTGAGCTGCATGCTGAAAATCAGGATGTTTGCAACAGGAACATCAAATGTTTCGACATGCAGAAATCCTGTTTGGAAATAAAGAACATGGTCCTCTACGGGATTTGAGGAGAAAAGGTACAAAATCAGCTCTTTGTGGCTACGTTACAATGCCTCTTTGGTGTTTTTAAAGGCTTTTGGAACACAGAACTATGCCCTGTGTATATAGCCCCAGTGGTATGCTCCCTCCTATGTTTTTCATCCCTCCGTGATAATTTAGTACAAGAACAACAGGACAACCAGTTTCATCTTTCCAGTCACCTTCGGCCAAGCTAAACCTCTGTCCCTCTACCCCAAGTCTCCATCTCTGAGCATCCTACCTGTCTTTCTGCATCTCAGACCAAGCAGATTATTTTTATTTTAGGGTATCTTTCATTTGGTGAGCATTCGGAAAGAAAAAAAAATATTGTTTCAGTCTTTTTCGATTTGCCTTTGCTGGGGTTTCAAAAGAGATATTTTTAATTCTTATTTTGCTGTTTTTTTCCTTTTCTCTTTTGAGATACTATGTGGTTTCACACATCAATTATTTGTATTGTGCTGAAGATAAAGAGTGTCAGATGACAAGAAGGACAAAAGAGCTGGCATAAATTTAACCTATATACTGTGGAGTTCACTTGGGTATGTAGGGCTTAGTTAAGTATGCTAACCTGATACTGCAGGACACCAAAGCTGGCCTTTTACCCACTTACCAAGTTGTACCAAACAAGAAGAAATTGATAGATGTAGTTATCTCTTACCCATGCCTGAATCTTTCTTAGTGCCATCTGAAATTATATCGACGTGATCGCTGTCGACATCGTAACTGAAGAAGTCATTCAAATAAGTCTTTGACCTTTGGCCACCAAATACATACAGGCAGCGATTTTTCTATAGTGGAAAAAAACAAAAAGAAGAGTGTCTTTACAATGATCCAGAAAGAATGTTGGCTAACTGTGAACATTAACAGAGACATTAATAAATCAAAGAATAACACATAAATTCCTTCCAAGATTAAAATCATGCTGTAACTATCAGGTCTGTTGGGCCGTGAGAAGTCTTTTATTGTCATCTCCATAAAGATTCACAGCGAACAAAATTCTGCAGAACAGTGAATTCTTTTCAAACTCAATAAAAATTTAAGAATTCTTGATTAGATTCTTGATCTTCCTGATTCTAGAATTTACAATTTCTCTGTTACAATTTCTCAGAACAAAGGGTGGTGGAACACTAGAACAGGTTGCCCACAGAGGTGGTGGAGGCTTCATCCCTGGAGACATTGAAGATCAGGTTTGAGAGGGCTCCAAGCAACCCCATCTAGTTGGGGATGTTCCTGCAGGGGTGTTGAACTAGATGAACTCTAGAGGTCTCTTCCAACCAAGTGCATTCTATGGTTGCAAGAGCTAAACCATTAAGGGCTCACAGCTTCTCCACTCCCAAAAAAAAGCCTCTTTCAAATGCAGTTTTAAAGACTTCTTTTTCAATCACAGGAAACTATATCTCAACATGAGAAAACACATTTACTGTGAGTGACAGAGCACTGGAACGGGCTGCCCAGAGAGGTTGTAGAGTCTCCTTAACTAGAGATTTTCAAAACCTGCCTAGACATGGTCCTGTGTGACCTGCCCGAAACACTTCTGCTTTGAAGTGGGGTTGGACTCAATCTCTGGAGGCCCCTTCCAGTCATTCTATGATTCCTGATCTACAGGAGCCCACAAATTCAGACGCCATAGAGCTTCAGCTCTAGAGTGACTGGGCAGATTTTACATAATTGGCTTGTCTGATGAAGCTGTAAACTCAGAACATTAGAACAGCAATTCATTATTCAAGTATTAAAGAATTAAAAGTCTGCATGTCTAGAAATCCATCAGGTTGTACCTTCACTTCAAAAAAATTAAGCAAACCATACACAAAAGATGAACTGCAGGAGAAACCATCCAGGTACCAGCACATTACTAAACTCAGAACAGGCAAATGGTAAGCAGTAAGCCAAGAATAACAGGTTTATTACCTCTTTCACATCTGCCAAGTGGAAAGTCCGTAAGTGGCAGATTATTTTTCTTTCTAATGGTTGAGAAAACAACAAAGGACTTAAACTTCCATGACCTGTGTTTATAGAAACCTGTATTCGTACATTTACCTCGGACACGTACTCAATATCCTCAGGTACCTGTGCAGAACGCTGTGTGGCAATAGGTTTTTACCAGACTTTACATAGCCATTCAAAACAAAAATAAAATTAAAAGCTTTGAAAACATGGTATTCACTACAAAAACTCAATCTCTTATTTCCAGAGAAATAAACTCAGTCAAACTGGTCAGGTTTGAATTTTTCTATTTGTACACAATTGAACAACACAATATTAATTTAATTCTCTTCCCCAAGTCAGAATTTTATGTCAGCAAAACTCTACAAACTCAGAAGCTGCCATGTAAAATTCAGTACATGGCTGGCTCACCTTCCGATGGCTCTCAACCAGGTCCTTTTCTGCCAGGCAACTTTGCAGCAACTCTGTTGACAAGCCTGTAGTGTTGCATGGGGTTGGTGTGACCCAAGTGCAGGACTTGGCTTTGTTCAATCTCACAGAACTGACCTCGGTCCATCAATTCAGCCTGACCAGATCTTTGTACAGAGTCTTCCTACCCTCAAGCAGATCAGCACTCCCACTCAGTTTAGTCTCACCTGCAAACTTACTGAGGGTGTCCTCAATTGCCTCAATCTAGATCATTGATAAAGATATTAAAGAGAACTGGCCCAAATACTGAACGCTGGGGAACAGCACTAGTGACCAGCTGCCAACTGAGTTAACTCCATTCACCACCACTTTTTGGGCCCAGCCATCCAGACAGTTCTTAAGGCAGCAAATTTCCACCCATCCAAGCAGCTAGTTGCTCCAGGAGGATGCTGTGAAAAAGTGTCAAAGGCTTTACTAAAGTCCAGATAAACAACATCTATAGCCACTGCCTCATTCACTAAGTAGGTCACCTTGTCCTTAGAGTCAGGCATCAGAAATGAAAGCATGGCATGGATACTTACAGAGTGGAACAACATACAGTGTCCTATTCGGGACTGGATATCCTCAGGCCCAGCATTGCAGGAATCCTCTCTCAGAAGTTTCCATGTCTGACACTGGCAGTCAAAAGCAAACAATCCACTGAACTGTGGTTCACTGGCTCTGCTGTCGTCGACGCTGCCATTGCAGGTCAGAATTCTGCCTCCAAAGGTGTAGATCATGTGTTTTTCAGAATCCATACACATCTGTGAGGATTACAGAAGCAATTTTAAGCCAGAACATTAAGACTTGTTTCATCTTAAATCTTAAGAGCATTCATCTCTCCCATGCAAGTGATACCTAGTCAGACAGGAATTTGCACATCTCCTGGACCTCTAATAACCAGCTAAGAACATCTGTATCTTCACAGCTGACAGGTATTAACCTCAGAATACTAATTTCACATGTGAGTTTAATTTCAGCTTACCACTTGATGAAAAAAAAACAGAAGAAAAGACTAAATGTTCCCCCACCCAATAAACTTGCCTCTAGCTACTGATTTCAAGAAAAAACATTTTGGAATCTTTCACTGGGATCCATAGCCATTTCTGCCTCTAAGTTCACAGTATCATCTCTGACAATGGCTATTCACTTCAGGACATGGTTTAACAGCCGTAGTGGTCTTAGTTCAAAGGTTGGATTCAATGATCTTAAAGGTGTCTTTCAACCAAAACAATTCTATGATTCCATGCAAGGGAAAAGCTCGAATTCCCAGTTAATTTACTGACCACTATGAATCAACTCAAAACTCAGTCTGGGATTCCATCCCCAGCATAACTTCAGTGCAACTCCCATTCCTTCTACATGAAGTAGGGGCATAACCTGGCCAAGGAATTCTGATGAGACTGCAGCAGGAATATGTTTATCCCCCAAACCTGAATTCAGGTTATGGCATGCAGGAGATGCACTGCAGTACAAATTAGACAACTCCCTGACTCCAAGTGATGTTTTCAGACACAGCACAAGGCAGAGGGTTACAAAACACCAGAAGGGGAGGAGGATAAAACAAACCAGACAAGATTACAGTAAGATACAGAGATGCTACTCAGCAAAGCCTACACAACACACTTCTATTGCAGCACATTTCTGAAGGTTAAACAAAAACCGCTATCGCAGTAGGTACTGAGGGAGAGAAAAGCAGGAGCTGCAGATTGATAAAGAATTCAAGGAGGACATTCCTTCCTAAAAGACAGCAGGGGAAAATGTAACTATTTCAGAAGCAGGCAAACGAGGTACCCAGAGCAGCCCTGCCAGCTGACAATTTACTTTTGCCTTTCCTCCAACACCTGGGAGCCTGGTATTCGATATTAATAGAAGCGAAGGAGTGATTGGCTTTTGTTCTGCAGACAACACGTATCTTTGCTTTTGGTGTCAGGAGAAACAGGAATTGTGCTGGCAAACAGTAGCTCTGGTTACAAAACAGCTAGCACCAGTCGCAGCAGTCCTTGGGCTGCTTTTAAAATGAGTACTGACAAATGCTGCTTCTTGGCCACGCTTTATAAAAAATCTATTAGAAACAAAGCACCCTTTTCAAATACACAAAAAAACATTAAGCACACAACAATATAAGTAAGAAGTCTGAATATGTGGCCAGGTGTGTGGCTTTTAAAAAGATTAGCAGCCACACCTCTAAGGTGTTTCAATCCCTACAAAGCAAACAATATTACAAATTTCAAGAGATAAGCAACTTTGAAAGCATCCTGATCCTGCTGGCCTCATTTCCGTAGCTTGCTTCTTCCGAAGGTACTATACACAGCTTTGCAAGTTATTCCCCAGCGCCTTCTGAGTAGGCTGATCTGCAAACCCAGCTTGACAAGACTGATTAAAACCAGATGAACTGTGCTTTGAGCTTTAATAAAATGTGTCTTAATAAATAAATTGGTTTGCAAAGGTTTTTATGATTCTTCTGACTTGATTTGATTAGAATACCAGTAGTCAGTGGCATTAAAGAGCAATGCTGTCAAAATTTAACTGAGTGCAAATCACAGCCTTTCTCCTCGCTGCTACGTTACATTGCACAGCACCTCTGCACTTCAGGAGGCTATGGTCAAAACCCAGTAGTCGCTCAGTTGGCCAAGACCACCAACAGCATCCTGGCCTGTATCAGGAATAGTGTGACAAACAGGACTAGAGAGGTGATTGTCCCTCTGTACTGGTGAGGCCACACTTTCAATACTGAATTCAGTTTTGGGCCCTTCACAGAAGGATGTTGAGTTGCTGAAGTGTGTCCAGGGAAGGACAACAAAGCTCTTGAAGGGTCTAGGGAACGAGTCTTGTGAGGAGCACGTGAGAGAACTGGTTTTGTTTAGTCTGGATAAAAGGATGCTGAGGGGAGACCTCATTGCTCTTTACAACTCCCTGAAAGGAGGTTGGAATGAGGTGAGCATCAGTCTCCGCTTCCTAGTATCAGATGATAAAATGAGAGGAGACAGCCTGAAATTGCACCAATGAAGGCTTAGGTTGGATATCAGGAAAACTTTCTTTATTGAAAGGGTGATCAGTCAATGGAACAGGTTGCCCAAGAAAGTGCTGGAATGACAGTCCCTGAAGATGTTCAAAAAACATGTAGATGTGGCACTTTAGGACACAGTTTAATGGCCATAGTGGTATTAGGTTGATGGTTGGACTCGATCTTGCCTATCTTTTCCAACTGAAACAATTCTGTGATTCTGCAAGCACTAAAAATTGGCATTAAAAGTATCAAGTGCAGCTGACCTGATGATCAAACACCAGCTTTGGACCTCCATCTGCTGCAGTGTCTTCGCTCAGTAGCATCCACGTGTTTGTGTCAATGTCATAGCGATAAAAGTCACTTTTCAGAGACTTGCTGTTCCTCACGGAGGAATCCAGATAGCGTCCTAGCGTGTAGATCTGCCTCCGCTGAATGTCAATGCACATCTTGTGACAAGACCTGGCACTAGGGCCACTCTAATAAAGAAAATCACGAAAAAGAAAGAAAGAGAATTATATATTAAGTAATGTTCCAGGTAGGTCACTGCACACTAAGGAGAAGTAAATACTATTTGCAACTGGAAATCCTTTCAAAATTCAAGGCTTGTAATCTAATACAGGTGTAACATGCAAGTATCTATACAACAGAACGTTCCAGAACCTTTTTGTCCTTCAGACAGCCACCACCAAAAACCTTAAGTCTTTTTAACAAACTTATGACTTGAAGCCGTTTTGGTAAGGTTCCTTAGAAAACAGGACATCTCCTCCAGAAGTAATTCTCAGAGGCATGTGAAAGCTACTTGATCTTTTAAAATAACAGAAGTTGATGCACAAGAAGCAAATTAAGATGTCACAACCTATAAATAACTACATAGGAAGAAGATTAAGAAGTGCTCTATTACAAGAGTCTCTGTTTTATTAATAGGTTGTTTTCTAACAGATCATAAGCAGGCACTCCCACAAGCAATCACATCCCATAATAGGTCTTTGAAGGTAACAGAATTAGCCCCTGTCCTTCACAAATAGATATGGCCAGTCCAGCTTCCAACAACAAGGAATTTTCCCATGGTGAGCAAAAGTGCCATGAGTTATGAGCTCCAAGAGTAAATCAGAGTGCTCTTGCCAAATTATTATGTTTACGCATCTAGGAGTGTTAAAGCTAAATCACAGAACAATTAATTCAAGAACAATGATACATAGTAGTGGACAGCATAATTTCTGGTTCCCAAATCTCATTTTGTGACCCTTTATACACTCATTTTGAAGCATGAGTGATGTTTCTGTACTCCGAATTACTAGAAGTCAAGATGTGCAAAGCTTTACTGCAAAATATCAAGACAGGAGACAACGAACAAGCAAACAAACAGAAAAACCCAAGCATGCTGTTATCTACGCTTATAAATAAGTTTTGTGGTTAATTTGGCCTTAGTTTGTCTAATTTTGATAAATTGAGGATACCAGAAGAAGGCTGGCTAGCTAACTCTGAGGGTCTGGAAACCAACAAGAGAACCCACAGTATTTTGAGTGACAAAAACAGGCAAGATCTACAGAAGACTTAAGTATAAAAGTAAAAAAAAAAAACCAAACAAAAAAAAACCAACTATTAAAGCTTGTTGAAAAATAATGATTATTCAAATAGGTCAAGATGTACAAACTATCATTAAATTAGAAGACTTGGGAGTTAAAGGGAAGTTGTCACACCAAATAACCAGCACAGTATTTGCTCCATGTGCTACTAAATACTGCCTCGTGGAAAAAATATCTTCATAATTGTATCATTTAGTGTAAAAAAATCAGCTGAAATTATTACTGAGATTTAAATTCTGCTGATGGAACACACCACTAAATTGGATAAAATATGAAAGGAAGCATTACATCTTTGTAGTTAAAAAGACTTTGCACTTAGATTATAGAATCCAATTTCTTGATTAAACAACAGTTCCAAGGAACTGTTTGCAGTCACTCCAACGGCAATGTGAAGAGGTGAGCTCAATTGTTCATATTTTGTAAATAAGAAGCATTATGTTGGCAGTGATTACAGCTTTGAGGATTAGTTACTTCATGGTAATTAAGATAATTTTCTTTACTGAAAAAAAAAAAAACCCACACTGCTTGAAGTGAAACATTAGCATAAAACCCTGAAATGCGGCAAAAAGTTCATTCATTGCCTTTGGTCACACAGAAGCAGCTGACAGAAGGCAGCAACATAATTTATTTTGTTCCTAGAAAACACAAACTCATCTTCCAGAGGACCCTGTTCCAAAGGCATGGGGTAGTTTCTTCATATTAAATATATTGATCTCTATTCACAAAGTTTGCCCCTGATTCACAAAAAAAAATAACCCCAGCAGACAGTGTTCATCTCTAATTACGCAGCTGAGACACTTAAGGATGTGCCACTGTTCCCCTAGCAGACAGCATGTATTTGCCTTGGCACAGCTGCCTTGTAGAGAGAATGTTAAGATCTGTCTGTGCCTTCCAATGCTTTCCTCTTTGTCAGGTCACTGCAGTCATTTCACTGAACTTACCGATCTAAGTATCCTTCCCCACTGCCTCACCTCTGTGTGCTCTAGGGGCTGAAGTAAATCCTACTGAATTTGCTCAAACAACATTTTCAGCACTTTCAGGAACAATTTATCCATTTCCAGACCTGACTTGCCTTGAAGAAAAGCTCCATCTTCAACTGAAATTACTCTAAGTACAGACAGAGAGGGTGATGGAGAACTGGAAGAGGCAGTCTGGAGAGGCTGGGCAGTCTCCTTTTCTAGGAAGATTCCAAACCTGCCTGGACATTGTAATTCTGGGCAACCTGTTCCAGGTGACACTGTTTTAGCAAGAACAACTGGACTAGATGACCTCCAGAGGTCCCTTCCAAGCACTACCATTCTGTGATTCTATGAATCTAAGACACTTAATACCTACAAGAACAGTTTCAAGTCACTGGCATCAACAGCACAGGTACTACATTGAGTACTTCATACATCCTAATAGAGAGAATAATTCAGGACAAGTATCTTTTTCTTGGATTATGTACTCGTCATGTCTAACTCAGTAATATCTGCCTTTTTAAAGGGCCATGAAAGGTTTTATCATTTCATCTACACAGGCACAGAAACTTCATCAGCTCACATTCACTTATCTTCAGCTCCACCAACTTGCAGAGCCTGCCATAGTACGAAGTCTCTTGTAACAAAGAAAACTTCACGCAACTCAATCTTTTCTGAGAGATAAATGGAGTTATTTCCGCATAACACTTAGAAGATCACGTGGAACCTGCAATAAGTTTCCAATTTAATCTAGAAGTTTACCAATATGAGTAAGTGACTCCACTGAACAGTGGTACACATTGGTTTGACATTTGAGGCAGAAGAGAATGGTCTAAATCTGTGTTCACTTCAGAGCTATTCAATTTGACCATGGAACTCCTTGGGAGTATATATACACTTCAAAGTGCACACAAAGTCCACTTACAAAGACAGATTTGGACGGACTGAAAAATTAATAAAACACTTCTAGGCACATGTGGTGAAGTGAATCACTTTGTGGGCGGCTGTGAATGTTCATCCAAAGATGTGTACTTCATGCGGTTACAATAGCAGGCCTGTTGTTCAAAGACCATGCTGCCACAACTTGTCATGGAGAAAGTGACCCACCAAATTACAATGGGAAAGAGGCTGTTAATTCCAGAAGTGTTCAAAGAACTTGACCTCTTATATGCAAAAAGTGAGAAAATTGACCACGATAGAAATTACTCTATAGTTGCAGAGATAAAGCATAGCTAGAGAGCAGAAGAACGGTCAGAGAGCAGAAGAATAAGCTTTTGTCCCCTCCTGCCAGGATGTAATTTGGGTGGCAATCCACAAGTTCATGTCCCATCAACCAAGATGAGTGGATGTAACTAGAGGTCTCCATACCCTTATTCAAATGTTGGACTTACAGCCAAAGAAACTGCAGATGCAGTACTTGCTGTCCCTCTGAACATACTAACTGTTATTCCAAATGTATTTGCAGAGGCCACAGAAATGATGAGAAGGCTGGGACACCTCTCGTATGAAGAAAGGCTGAGAGAGCTGGGGTTGTTCAGCCTAGACAAGAAAAGGTTCCAGGGAGACTTTATTGCAACCTTTCAGTAGTTAATGAGGGGCTTGTAACAAAGACAGTGACAATCTTTTTTAGCAGGGTCTGTTGTGACAAGACAAGGGGCGATGATTTTACACTAAAGAGGGGAGGTTTAGACTAGACACAAGGAAGATACATGTTTTTTAATGCTGAGGGTGGTGAAACACTAGCAGAGGTTGTGCAGAGAGGTGGCAGAAGCCCCGTACCTGGAAACATTCCAGGTCTGTATGGATGGGGCTTTGAGTAACCTGATGTCGTCCCTGCTTATTCCAAGGAGCTTGAATCAAATAACCTTTAAAGGCTCCTTTCAGCACAAAGAATTCTGTGATTCTATGACTCACATAAAGACTGGTTTACCTGCACACTTATTGATAACCACCAAAAAAAAAAAAAGGCTATGTTGCCTTGACCACAGTAGAAGGCAACTATGAGTTGTGACCAGCTTCCATTTATCTGTTCCTGTAGTTATCTGCATTTACAACAAATCAATTAAGTGTATTTCTTTAAACCTAGCTTTGTTGACTACCTTCAAAGCTGTTAGCACATAGGATCTATGTTTTTGTAGATAAAACTCCAAGAACCTATTAACTGATTTAGTAGAAGTCTTATTTCCCAAAGAGAGCACATCTTGGTTAAAATGGACTCTAAGTCACATGCAACAACAGTGCCCAAGCGATTTGAACAAACACCGGCTTTGGGGATTCTTTCCAATTCTCATCAGGAAGCTTCTGGCATGCACACTGCAGAAACCACACGTGAAAGAGGCTTGTGACTAGGCTAAGGTCTTATTCAGACAGCAAGCAATGTGTGACACTGCTTTGGCCAGTCCAGTCCCTCCACTGATGCCAAGGCTGCGATGGCAATAGCAGAGCATTAGCATATCACATTTCTAACCTACAGGACACCAAAACAATACCACAGATTACTAAGCATGGGCACTGTTCGGTTTCTGTGGAACTCAAAAGCACCCACACGGAGCTAAGGCTAACCTGAACAAAATGGCTCTGTGCCACCCAGCACCACCATGCAATTAGCACAGCACAATAACAGCTAAGACAGATTAAGCAGTGTGCGCCACAGCCCCATTTTAAAGCCATACAAAACGCCAAGCTTCTATGCTCAACTCTGACAGCCTTCCACAAACAGGTTGGTCTTGATGTTACTCCTCTTGCCTAAACCAGTGATAAATGCTCTGATGAGAGTGGGATGTCAGAAGAAGGAAGACAGCACCTACAGCTGGGAGTATCTAAGACAGGTTTTTCAATCCTTTAAGCACCAAGGAGCAACTAGGGCCAAATAGGATTTTTTGGTTTCGTCAGTGCTACACGAGATTCAATTGTGCAACGCCAAGTGAATACACAGTATACTTTATGAAAAGCCTTCTCAACATACTAAGCCACTTTATAAAATCTAATTAGAGCTTTCTTCATTTAACTTGCAAATGCTGAAAGCAATTATCCCACTTAAGGACTAACTTACAAAACGTTTTCAAAAAGCAACACAACGGCACTGAGAGACAACACAGTCTCCTTCGAATCATTGATTTGTTCCTATACGGGAGAGAAAGGATTGGGACTCAAACTCCTCAGGGTAGGGTCTGCTCAAGAACTATTTATGCCAGAATCAGCATGCATCATCTTAGCAACAGCATCCTGGCATGTTCTGCTAAGGCACAAACATGATAGCTTTCATTTTTTGTTTCGTTTTTAAATAAATGTCCTAAGAACCCACTTTAATGTGAACAGGACAGTGGGAGGTCCCCATCCCACCACCCAAAAATAAAACTGGGAGGTAGGGGAGCTTGGTTTCTTTTGGTTATCACAACCTTTTGTAAATAAAGGGTTTTCAGTTGCAAGAAAATGTTTTATTCAGTCCGATCCAGATGAAAAACCTCAGGAGCAAAGCTGGACTCTGTTCAAGAGTCAGGGAAATAAAAACAAAGAACAGCTGACTAATTCTCCCTTCTCGATGCTGTAAAAGACTGAATGGAATGTGAACACTGCCTTCAGTATAAAGTTCAAAAATAAGCGTCATGAGGTAAATGCTCTTGTCCTAAAGCAAACTAGGACGACGACATAAAAAGACACAAACAACCTACTTTGTTTTCAGTTCTGAGAGCAGCCTGTCATGCAACAAATAGTCCCTCCTGCCTACACACCGCTGCAGAGATTAATTGCTCTCATTTCCCAGTTCCAGAGTATAATTCATTTCCTTCTTCACCCCACCCCCTATCAGTATAAAAAAAAGGCAAAAGTTGTCCACAATCTTGAAAACGAAAGGAAATGCATATTTTTCCTGGCATTCATTCAAGTGTGTATGCTTTTTAAGATCAGAGCTTGTTAGTGCTTTATCAATGCCAGTCTTCAGCTAATGTGTACTCCCAGAATGTTTGATCTAAGCTGTAGGTCCACATGCTGTTGTGATAGGATGAAAGAAAATGGATCGAAGCTTGAGGAGGGGAGATTTAGACTGGATATTAGAAATAAATTATTTACAGTGAGGGTGGTGAGACATTTGAATGGGTTGCTCTGCCCAGAGAGGTCATAGATGCTCCCTCCTTGGAAGTGTTCAAGGTCAGATTGAATGAGGCCTTGAGCAATCTGGTTTAGAACTAGATGATCTTTAAAGGTCCCTTCCAACCCAAACCATTCTATGATTTGTTTTGCTTTAGTACTCAATTCAGTGAAACAACTACAGCAATATATAGAACAGAAGACTTCCATCCCACATGAGGTGCTCACAGAAGGCATTTGAAGTTTCTCACAACCTAGGAGTGCCAGAAACTTTATGAAAGAATTTAATCTATTGAGTTTTATGGTACCAGAGAGCATCTGTATTGCCTATCAGCCCAAAGCAAAGTGAGCAGAAGCTGGTTGGAACTAGATGATCCTTGAGGTCTCCCTCCAACCTTACCATTCTATGATTCTATGATCCATCACATCCAGTGGCCAAACAATCACCAACCACATGCTAGGATCACCAAGTCACAAGAGGAAACAGATTCCTGTGTGTTCAATTACATAAGAGCATCACAACAGTGCTCGTGGACCAGAGCATTCCAGCACGGGCACGTAGCTCAGGCTGTGCCTGTCTATGGGGATTTCTTCAGTGAACAAGACTCCTTCATAAATACCATATTCCAGTTACTTTTTCCTACTGTGTAGGATAGCAGAAATCAGTGCTACACAAGCCATCTGATGTCCAAGACTCAAAAGCTCTAGCACTAGACTTCAAAAACGTTCAATGTCACATGGGGTAGAGGCAGTGAAGGATTAAAATGTGATTTCAAATGTTTCTAGGAGTACCAGTTAGGAGCCTAGCTCCAAAAAAAAACATTGTCTGGATACTGAATGTATGCACTGTTTAATATGTAAAAGCTTAAAGCTGCATGTGAAGCTACCAGCTCCACTGGGTCAGCAGCCATACACTGCCATTCAAAGATATTCCTGCTGCTGTTTATGAAGGGTAACAGATATTCCAACTTACTTTAAGGGCTGCTGTGCCAGCTATAAAGAATATTCTTTTTGAGAATATTCCCAAATATTTTGGGAAGCCTATTAAATAGGCTAAACCCCACAACATTCAAAACTCCCCAGCACCAGTACTGGAAAGCCACAGTTTTTCCCACAAACCAGTTAAATATTTTATGACAAATGTCAGGTTCAGATATCAAAATGTTTCTGGCAAATATCTGCAAATAATTAACTATTAATAAATCTAGCCATAGCTAAGACAAGGAAGATCTTCAGTTGGGCAGTTGACAGAGTCTCAGAGCTATGGCTAATCTGCTTACAAATGCCCTCCTATAGCAGTACAACTAAATAGATTTAGTTGCAAAGTCCTTTCTGGGCATCTGACTCAGACATGATGAAGCAGATTAAAGTCAGGGGCAGCATTCAGCACTCTAAAGGTGGTGAAACTAAAAAACTGAATACAATTAAGCTTTTCCCCCTCTTCCTAGACCCCTGCACACATGTGGGATAGTCCCAGTTTCTCACCGTTGATACTTAAGAGTCTGAAGCTGAGCCTTCCACAAAGGAACTTGCCCTGCTCAAACCAGAAGTGAAAAAACTAAGTGTCCCAGTGTTCTATTTTTGAAAGAGACTGTTCAATGAGCTTAAAAGTCAAATGATTAAGACCAGAGATCATACAACACGATTTGGACTTGATCCTAAAGGTCTTTTACAACCAAAATGATTCTATGATTTCTATAACTGGACTGGATTTAATAACCCACGAGGGGCCCATCCCTCCAGTCCTACACCAGACCTCGTTCAGACTGTTTGCTCCATCCTGCAGGTTCAGCACAGCACAAACGAGATGCAGAGGCTCAGTGAAGTGCATGAACACTGCTATGAAAGTGAACAGATGCTTAATGCTCTACTCCCACCAGACTACCTGTTAAAAACTAGTCTCCCAGCAGCTCTGCTGCTTGCAGAAACAACTAATTCCAGAATCTTTTCATAAAGCAATGAACTAGCACATATCTAATGGCTTATATGAGGAACCCTGATTAATGCACCTCTGAAGGAATAAAGTATCAGAGGACATGCCTTGCAAGTTTTCCAAAGCACCACTATTCTGCTTTGGATAGCTATGTTGCACAAGTTTATGTACAGAGCAGAAACAACTTTGGCAGCTGATGCCTGCGCTACTGCCAGTGCAGGGAGCCACATGCCTGGGTCGTTTCTGAGCTATGTGTTCTCACACTAAGGTATCATCAAGGCCTTCCAGCAACACATAACATCATAGATCTCATGTTGCAGCAAATCAAGCCATCTGATGACCAAGAGAATTTCTAGGCAAGCAAGTGTAATAGTGGAAAGGGGAAAAAAAACTCCAAGAGCTTCAAGCATGCAACAGTGTGAAACAATTCTTTTATTTATGAGAAGCAGGTTACAGGAACAGACGAAAATAAGTCATCCAGACTACATGACTCAGCTTAAAATACAAACAACAGAAACACTGAAGTACTACCCTACTGCATGCAACCCTGCAGTGAAAGGACATCAATACAGCGCGACTGTCAACAACAGGCACAATTTATCAGAGAACTGTTTAGGTTGGAAAAGACCTTTAAAATCATCAAGTCCAGCACCGCCAAGTTGTACAGCGCAAAAAACCCCCTCCTTTCAGCCTCCTTTTCTCCAGGCTAAATAACCCCAGCTCCCCTCAGCCACTGTTCAGTGGACTCCTCCAGATCCTTCATTAGATTTACTGCCCTTCTCTAGACGCACTCCAGCAACTCGACATCTTTCTTGAACTGAGGGAACCAAAATGAAACAGAGAACTCAAGGTGCAGCCTCATCAGTACCAAGTGCAGGGTGACAGTCACCTCTCTAGTCCTGCATGCCCTGATGTTCCTGATACAGGCCAGAGCACACACTGGCTCACGTACAACCAGTTGTTTATCAACATCCCCAAGTCTTTCTTTGCTGGGTACCTTTCCATCCACTCTGCTCCAAGCCTGCAGCACTGCATCAGGTTGATGTCACCCAAGTGGAGGACCCAGCACTTATAAAATAGACCTCAGCCCATCAATGCAGACCACAGAAGTCCCTCTGTAGTCTTCCTACCGTCAAGAAGATCAACACCTGCTCAGTTTGCATTTACCTGCAAACTGAGCACTACTCACAGTGATGAAATGTGAATAAAATCATCACTTCTTAAATTCTAAGCAGCAAGATGTTGCTTTGTTCCACATCGATTCCTCAGCTTTGCTTTGAGTAACACTGATGAAACACAACAAACAACCCACCACAGAACCAGAGTTTTCACCAGCTCTGAGATGGGCCCTGAGGACAACATCCCTCATGTGCCGAATTTAACTAACCCCATTAACAATTGCAGGATGTTGAATGAGGTCATTGTTGCATGCATCCTAAGTTCACGTTGTCCTCTCATTACCAGTAACAATGGCTAGTAAAGGTCCAGCCAAGAGAGATTTTTCCATAGATGAAAACTATTCAGCTTAGTAACAGTCACGCTAACAGACCAACAGGCTGATCAAAATAAAAGTTAACTAGTCAGTTATGAACTGTTTAGCCACAGAGATGAGGATGCAGCAAGCCCAGAAGTTTTGATGTTTTTTTAAATTAATTGTCCTTGAAAAGCTGGTGATAGATAGATGTGGAATTAGAAGTCTAAATATTCTGACAGCCACAGGCTCTCGGGTGTTTGAGAAAAGTGAAGACAGTCTTAAAGAGATGACAAAGGAGTAGTTTGTACCCAGAGGTGCTAGACAGTCATAGAAGTCACTGTCTAATTTTTCCCCTCAGGCTAACCCATGAGATTGCCTTCTTGGGGACACAGAGACTAAGCAGAACTTAATACAGCCTTCCTCTGTGAGCTATTACAGCAGTAGAGCAAGAAAAATATACATACACATACACTTACATATATATGTGTACCTATATAAATCAGAACAGAATATTTTCAGTATTAAAAACCAGAAATCTGGAGATGACCATGCCCTCTGCTCTACCCTGGTGAGACTACAACTGAAACACTGTATCCAGTTTTGGGCTCCTCAATTTAAAAGAGACAGGGATCTACCAGGTTTAATGTCTGTATCTGAGGGGTAGCTATCAGGATGAAGGTGCTATTCTCTTTTTGGTGGTGCCCTGTGACAGGGCAAGAAACAGTGGGTAGAAGCTGGAACACAGGAAGTTTCATCCCAACACCAGGAAAACTTTCTTTACAGTGAGGGTGACAGAGCACTGGCACAAGTTACCCAGAACGGTTGTGGAGTCTCCTTCTCTGGAGACTTTCAAAACCACCTGGATGTGTTCCTATGCAGCCTGCCCTAGGTGATCCTGCTTTAGCAGGGCTTGGGACTCGATAATCTCTAGAGGTCCTTTCCAAGCCCTAACATTCTGTGATTCTATGATAAAATTTAGTTATCCAGCTGCAGGAATCACACCAGCTCCCCACTAGAAATGCAGCACACAGCTCATCTCTGCTGTGTCATAGTTTCGGAAACACAGTATGAATTTTTCAATCATCTATGCAGAGGAGAATCAGCCCCCAAATAAGTGCAAGTATTTTCAGTGAAGGGCTGTGAAGCATCATGCTTAACCTTTCTCTTCCATCTGTTAGGAAGCACAAGCATAATGGAAGGGCAGCAAGCATGTGTGGAAGAGCTTTTAAAGACACAGCACTGAAAACAGAGCATGCATGGGGCAATGCAGTACTGCAGTACTGTGCCCAGCTCTGGGACCTCCAACACAAGAGAGATACAGACCTGCTGGAACAGGTCCAGAGGAGAGCCACAAAGATGATTAGGTGGCAGGAGCACCTCTCCTATGAAGACAGGCTGAAAGAATTGGGGCTGTTCGTTACAGAGAAGAAGAGGCTCCAGGGAGAACTAACAGCTACGTTTCAATATCTGAAGGAGACCTACAGGAAGGCTGGAAAGGGACTATTTAGAAGGGCTTGTAGTGATAGAAGGAGGGGCAACAGTTTTAACTTGAAGTAGGGTAGATTTAGGCTGGACAAAAGGAAGAAGTTCTTTACAATGAGGGAGGTGCAATACTGGAGCAAGTTGCCCAGGGATGGGGTTGAGGCCCTGTCCCTGAAGACATTCAAGATCAGACTTGATGGGACTCTGGGCAGCCTAATCCAACGTGGTTTTGCTCACTGCAAGGGGGTTTTTGCTCACTGANATTCTGTGATTCTATGATAAAATTTAGTTATCCAGCTGCAGGAATCACACCAGCTCCCCACTAGAAATGCAGCACACAGCTCATCTCTGCTGTGTCATAGTTTCGGAAACACAGTATGAATTTTTCAATCATCTATGCAGAGGAGAATCAGCCCCCAAATAAGTGCAAGTATTTTCAGTGAAGGGCTGTGAAGCATCATGCTTAACCTTTCTCTTCCATCTGTTAGGAAGCACAAGCATAATGGAAGGGCAGCAAGCATGTGTGGAAGAGCTTTTAAAGACACAGCACTGAAAACAGAGCATGCATGGGGCAATGCAGTACTGCAGTACTGTGCCCAGCTCTGGGACCTCCAACACAAGAGAGATACAGACCTGCTGGAACAGGTCCAGAGGAGAGCCACAAAGATGATTAGGTGGCAGGAGCACCTCTCCTATGAAGACAGGCTGAAAGAATTGGGGCTGTTCGTTACAGAGAAGAAGAGGCTCCAGGGAGAACTAACAGCTACGTTTCAATATCTGAAGGAGACCTACAGGAAGGCTGGAAAGGGACTATTTAGAAGGGCTTGTAGTGATAGAAGGAGGGGCAACAGTTTTAACTTGAAGTAGGGTAGATTTAGGCTGGACAAAAGGAAGAAGTTCTTTACAATGAGGGAGGTGCAATACTGGAGCAAGTTGCCCAGGGATGGGGTTGAGGCCCTGTCCCTGAAGACATTCAAGATCAGACTTGATGGGACTCTGGGCAGCCTAATCCAACGTGGTTTTGCTCACTGCAAGGGGGTTTTTGCTCACTGAAAGATGATCTTTGAGGCTCCCTTCCAAATTAATGCAACCCATGAATGCAATGAGTGGAACCCAATGGTTCCTGCATTCCAGTATCAATAAAATCTCCATCATATACACGCAAAAAGAATCATGGACTAAATGCTATTAAACTCCTTCAGGGCTGAGAACTCAACACACCAATGCACTATTCACTCTGCCAGTTTGTGTTCTGAAGACACTCTGCAACCTCTAAGTCCTAATTACCTTCAAAACCTGGTGGCAGAAATAAATTAGCAGCAGCAAAGCACTTAAAAACTGACTCCATTTTCAAGCATGTCATTATCCAGACAATTCAGCTTAGGATTTGTCTATGCTAAATACTTGTGAATGCTTCCCCTGTGTTACCATGTTGGGATAACTGATATTTCTTTAGGGATTTCTGTATTTGTACAGCTTGAGGGGTGTTAATGTAGCACAAGTCTTTCCTGGTCTAGCTGAAATTAAGAGACTACTCTACTCCCAAGGCAAAGCTGACTGGTGCGTGGAGCTACTTTTACCTTGCCAGCAAGAGAAGCAGCAGCCTTTCCTCCCACCTCCTACTCCCACAGATCTACTTCCTTAAAATCCCTTCCCCCCATCTATTCAGTGTGAAATGCAGGGTTCCAAGAATCCCAGCTGGCTCTTGTCTTACAGGTGCATTTATCAAGGTGCTGGGGCAGGTCCAGAGAAAAGCAAAGATAGTAAAAGGTCTAGAGAACAGGTCTTGTGAGGAGCGGCTGAGCGAACAGGGCTTATTCAGCCCAGAGAAAAGGAGGTTGAGGGGAGACCAACTTGCTCTACAAAACTGCCTAAAAGGAGGCTGTAGAGAGGTGGGGGCTGGTCTCTTCCCCCAAGTAACAAGTGACAGTATGAAAGGAAACAGCCTCAAGTTGCACCAGGGGAGGTTTAGGTTGAACATCAGAAAAAAATTCTACCCTAAAAGTTGTGAAGCCCTGGAACAGGCTGCCCAGGGAAGTGGAGGAGTGATCATCTCTAGAGCAATGTAAAAGCCACATAGAGGGACACTAGAGGGTAAAAGCCACTGCTGAGGGACATGGGTTAGCACTGGACATGCAAGGTTGGGTTAACGGTTGAACTCAATGATGTTAAAAGTTTTGGGTTTTTTCAGTTTAAACAACTATGATTCTATCTGTGCTATGACCTAAAAAGATATAAATCAGTATTCCTCCTACCAATACCCATGGCTTCACTAAATCCTTACCTCCAAATTCTCTAATACTTTAAGCAGATGAGTAATGTCCCATCTTCACTGAGATGCATTCCAAGCCACCCTTCCATGCCTCTCTGTACTGCCTCATCTGCAATTTACAGGACACTGGAATATGCAATAGTTTCCTAACAAAGCCATGTAAGTTCAATAAAGCTGCATTCTAGCTCAGATTAGAGATCAGAGCAGTAAAGTCATCATAAGCTGAAGGTGAAGTGGTGATTTTTATTGGAATATAAACATCACAAAGCAGCTTTGCATGTTGTGTCACTTTGAAGTGTGAAACTATTTTACAAGCAGCATCCTCTGCAACTGAAGGCTTTAGGACAGTTTGGAAATCCACATGGAATCCAAAGACTGGCACAGGCAAGCTCCAGGAAAGCCAAAGTTTTTCAGCCTTCAGAACATCATGCATGAGGCGCTTAAGCTCTCTCCTCACATTCTGAGTGTCATCGCTAAGCTTGTGGAGGAAATAAAGGGTTCTTGTGAGTGGTCAGCACAGACTCACCTAGAGGAAACCATGCTTTACCTATCTGATAGCCTTCCATGATACAACAACTGGATGGGTAAATAAGGAAAGGGCAGTGGATGCTGCCAACCTCAACTTCAGTAAGACTTTGCACTGTCTCCAGTAATATCCTGAAAGCGAAGCTTAGGAAAATTGGGTTAGATGAGTGCATAGTGAGGTAGTCTCAGAAAAGGCTGAATAACAGAGGTCAGACAGTTATGATCAGTAGCATAGAGTCTAGCTAGAGTTCTCCAGGGGTCAGTACTGGATCCAACCTTGTTCAACACATTGATGCCCAACAATCTGCTTCCAGGTCTTCACAACCTGGAATAACAGATACAGTGTACCCTCTGGGGAGGAATAACAGCAGGCACCAGTACAGGTTAGAGGTTGCCCTGCTGGAAAGCAGCTCCATGGAGAAAGACCTTGGGAGTCCTGGTGGACAGAAAGCTCTCCATAGGATAGCAACGTGCCCCTGTGGCCAAGGCGGCAAATGGTATCCTGGGGTGCATCAAGAAAAGTGTGCACAGCGGGTCTAGGGAGGTTCTTCTTGCCATCTACACTGCCCTGGTGAGACCACACCTGGAATACTGTCCAGTTTTGGGCTCCCCAATTCAAGACATACAGGTATCCACTGGAGACAGTCCAACTGATGATACAAAACTGGAAGGAGCAGCTGACACAGAGAGACTTGGGACAGGCCTGATAATTGGGTGGAGAGGAAGCCAATGAAGTTCACCAAGGGCAAGTACAGAGTCCTGTACCTAGGGAGACATAACCCCATTCCTAACCACACAAGTCTGCAAAGAAGGACCTGTGAGTGCTGGTGGACAAGCTTACCATGAGCCAGCAATGTGCCCTCATGATCAAGAAAGCCAAACAGAACGGACAACATGTTGAGGAAGGTTCTATTTCTCCTCTACTCTGGTCCAGAGAGGCAACATTGGGATACTGTGTCCATTGCTGGGCTCCCCAATTCAAGAAGGACAGGGAACAACTGGACAGAGTCCAGCAGAGGGCTATGAAGGTGCTGAGGTGACTGAAGCAATTCTGTGACAGGGAAAGATTGAGAGACCTAGGGCTGTTTAGCCTGGAGAAGACCAAGAGGGAATCTTATTGATCAGCATTGATATCTAAAAAGTACAGGTCAGGAGGTTGGGGCCAGACTCTTTCAGTGGCACAAGTGGCAATTGGTGCAAACTGGAACACAGGAAGGTCCACCTAAACATAAGTAAAAATTACTTTCCTGTGAGAGTGACAGAGCACTGGAGCAGGCTGCCCAGAAAGGCTGTGGACTCTCCTTCTCTGAAGAGATACAAAACCCACCCAAACCCAATCCTGTGCAACCTGCTCTGGGTGACTCTGCTTTGACAGAAGGGTTGGACTAGATGATCTCCACAAGTGCTTTCCAACCCCTACCATGTTGTGATTCTGTGATTCTCTGACTTCAATGCCAAGGGAGCTATACACACTTAAACAGTTGCTGTCAGGAATAACTGAAGTTGGGCTGGTTTTCTGTGCTTTATCCTGCTGGAAGCAAGACTACAGGCAGCTAAGGATGGATCTGAGTAACTTAAGACCCAGAGCTGTTTCAAAATATGGATGATCTTTCTTTTAAAAAAATGTCACAGTTAAAATATTCTAGCCAGTGCTCTTTCTCCAAAATGTTGGAGAGAGACCTTTAGATATGCCTTCAAAACTCCTCCAGTGATTTCCACATAGGCAACCTAAAACAAAAAGATCCTGTTAAGGGAGATTTTTAAAATAAACTTTTTTGAAAAGGTTTTCAGTTTTTAAAAGTAACTTTTAGTTTATGTTACCCCATGTGTTTAAGCCTTCTCCTCAACCCTTGTTTACTTTGTTTTTTTAAAACTATTATGCTACTAAGCAGAGAGGAAAATAAAATGTTAACCTGTGATACTAGGAAGGAATTGTTTACAATGAGGGTGGTGAGACACCGGAACAGGTTGCCCAGGGAGGCTGTGGATGTCCCCTTCCTGGAAGTGTTTAAGGCCAGGTTGGACAAGACCTTGTGCAATCTGGTTGAGTGGAGGATGTTTGGAACTAGATGATCCTTAAGGTCCCTTCCAATCCAATACATTCTGTGATTCTATGACATTTAGGATCAGCCTAGAACATTTTTCTTCAGCTCACTTCAGCATCTGCCTTCTTTGTTCCTACTTTTGTAGGCATTTACACTACTTAGGGAGTTGGCTCAGAAGTGCATCTGCAGTATCCAAGTTTCTATTGCAGGCTTTTTGGGACAGCTGCTCTCTCCCTATGTGCTTTTGTGGCACCAGGCATCTTGTACAACTGAGCATCTGTACAACTGGAACTACTCTGAAGTAGGACATGGCAGATTCAGTATATTAGATTTCAAGTCCATAAACATGACAGCACTGGAAACAAAACACTCTCAAGTCAAAGTTTCTACCAAACTATATCACCATCTGTGGGAAGGAGTCAATATTTGAGACTAGTTCAGCTTCTACACTTAAAAAACAGCACAAGGTAAAAGCTTTCCATGGATAGGCTTACACATTGCTGCATCACACCCCAAAAAAAAAAAAAAAAAAATATTTATCTATATCAAACCAGTCACAGGTGTCACCAATGCTTACACATGCCTGAAAAGCTTGTGTGATAACAGCTGAGATTGAAAGGTTTGGGTAAATTCACCCAGATCAACAAATGTCAAACAAAGCATGCAGACACCATAGAAAATGTAAGTGAAAATGCAGGAACAGATGGCATACAACCTGACTCTCACTATTATGAGATCTTCCTATACTTGTCAGCTTTTATGTCTGGAATCCTGGAGAGCACTTGGTGTTAGCAGCAAACTGTCACCTCACAGGACACCCATTTTCTAGATCTTTTTGAATCCACTGAACAGTTGACACTTGTTGGCCTCCTCTTTGCTTTGTTCTGACAAACAATTTACCTTCTCAACCAGCGAACTTGTGACAAGAACTTCACTGCTACCTTTGGCAGGAATCACTTGAGAAATTTGACAAACATTGTCACCTAAACCTAACCCATTCCCACATCCTTCACTGAACTGATTTGCAAGCCAGAATGAGGATGACTCCACAGATCTTATTTACAAACAGGAATCACAGAATCTACCAATCTGTGTAGTAACACTGTTTGAAGTGAGATCCTGAGTCTCTTTTCACATCTCTAGGACAATTAGAGAACTGGAGCATCTCTCTTACAAGGAAAGACTGAAAGACCTGGGGCTGTTTAGCCTGGAGAAAAGAAGACTAAGAGGGAATCTTATCAATGCTTATTGATATCTGAAGGGCAGGCATCAACAGAATGGGGCCAGACTCTTTTCAGTGGTGCCCAGCGGCAGAACAAGGGTAAATGGGCACAAAATTGAACTCAGGAAGTTCCACTTAAGACACAAGGAAAAACTTCTTCAAGGGTGACAGAACACTGGAACAGGCTGCCCACAGAGGTTGTAGAGTCTCCTTCTCTGGAGTTTCAAAATCCACCTGAGTGTGATCCTGGGCAATCTGCTCTGAGGGAACCTGCTCTAGGAGAGAGGTTAGACTCAATGATCTCAAGAGGTCCTTTTCAAACCCTGCCATGAAGTGATTTTGTGTAACACTGAAAGAAGATACAGGAATAGCAGTGACATACAAAATATGCCAACTATAATGCACCTCCATTCTCACTTACCAGATCTCCAGAAGCATCAATAACCCTCAGCATTCTGATCTTAAAGATACACTTGATCATCACAGAATGGTTTGAGTTGGAACAGACCTTAAAGATCATCTAGTCCCAACCACTCCACCATATTTAGGGACAGCTTCCACTAGATCAGGCTGCTCAAGGCCTCGCCCAACCTGGTCTTGAACCCCTCCAGGAAGGAGGCATCCACAATCTCCTGGGGCAACCTGTTCCAGTGTCTCACCACCATCACTGAAAAGAATCTCTTCCTGCTATCTACCCTCTTCCAGGCTCAATCCACTTCCCCTCACTGTATCACAAAAAGAACTTGCAAAAAAGTCCCTCTCCAGCTTTCCTGGACAGGTGCTGGAAGGCTGCTATAAGGTCTCCCCAGAGCCTTCCCTTCTCCAGGCAGAACAGATGCAACTTCTCAGCCTGTGTCCATAGTGAAGGGGTTCCAGCCCTCTGATCATCTTTGTGGCTGCCTCTGCACTCTCTCCAAGAGCTCCATGTCCTTCTTGTGCTGAGGCCACCACAACTGGATGCAGTACTGCAGATGGGGTCTAAGAAGAGCAGAATAGAAGAGGACAATTACCTGCCTGGACCTGCTGGTCACATTTCTTTTGATGCAGTCCAGGACACAGTTGGTCTTCTGAGCTGCAGGTGCACACTGCTGGTTCACGTTGAGTTTATCATCAACTGCCACACCCAAGTTCTTCTCCTCAAGCCTGCTCTCAAGCCATTCTCTGCCCAGTCTATATTTGTGCTTGGAACTGCCCTGACCCAGGACCTTGCACTTGGCCTTGCTGAGCTTCATGACCTCCAATTTACACCAAGCAAAGTCTTTCCTACACTTCTCTTCAACTGTATTGAATTTCATTAACTTAGCATTCAGAAGAGAAAGTTGCTGCTTGGAAACTAGAAATATCAGACATCAAAACACATTAAGTTTCTTTACTAATTGACACTGGCTAAGGATCAAAATACTCAAGGAATGACAAGGTTTGTTTTTTCAGAACTATTTATTCCCAAATCCTGGAAAGGTCTACTGATGTACAACCGCTAGTAAACCCTGGAAACAATGGCATTTGTCCGAACATTCCACTTAGTTAAGGGTAAAAACCCTTAAAGGCTCTTAGACTAAACATTTTTTGGCTGTTCTTCATTGCAACTGCTTCATAGAGCTGTTGCTTAGACTGGTTTAGGTTGGAAGATCTTTAAGATCATTAGGTCCAATCATAAACTCAGTATTTTCAAGTCCATCCCTGTATTGTCCCTCTTTGCACAAATACAGTGCAAAGTACATGTACCCACGTCTGTCAGCATTAAAACATTTCATCAGCATACTTAAGTGCTCCACAGAGGAGAGAAGGACAAAAGTGGTGATTACAGTTAAGAAGTCAAGAGCTGACACATGCTGCATCTCCTTGGAAGGGTACTGGTTTGGAGGAGAACAATTTGATAAGGACTGCAGAAGACTTGCCAGGTCCATACATTGGAGAGATGGTGGGGAAAGTTGTAATTCAGGTCTGCTTGTCCTCTCTATTTCTGGAGAAAAGGAGGGTGAGGGGAGATCTTCTCATTCTCTAGAACTACTTGAAAGGAGACTGGAGCCAGATGGGGAGGTTGGTCTCTTTGCCCTAGTAACAAGTGATAGGGCAAGAGAAAATGGCCTGAAGCTGCACTAAAGGAGGTTTAGGTCGAACATCAGAAGCAGCTTCTTCACTGAAAGGGTTCCCAGACACTGTAATATGCTCCCCAAGGAAGTGACTGGATCTCTATGCCTAGAAATGTTTACAAGGTGAAGAGATGTGGTGCTGAGGGACATGGTTTAGCACCGTAAGTGGCAGAATCAGATAAGGGTAGGACTCCATGATCCGAAAAGTCTATTTCAGGCAGAACAGTTCTATGATCCCTCCATCAGCAGTTGTGGTATGTACGTTGGTGGTTCAGCACAGCACAGAAAGCAGTGCAACCTCTAAGCCCACAAATGATCATCTACACCAGCAGCTCTGAGAATATTTATTCCTGACACAAAAAGGGGTACAGAAAAAGAGCTTCTGTAGTCTAAGTGTTAAAAATCACAAATTCAGCTTCAGGTGACAGACATTTCTTCAGCTCACAGACATTTCTTTAGCTCACTGGTAAATCTGGAATAACAGCAGCAATAGAGTTGACTGAAAAGGTCGCAGAATCTCTCTGTAATGGGTTGCAACAGAACCCACCAGCACCCTCATCCCAAAAGCACTGTTGTGTGTTACCCCTGTGAGAGCACTGGGTAAGACAATTTCTACCATATTCTACTCCTACCCAGCCTTAATTGAGTGGTTAATTTAACCAGTGTCACTGATTAATTAGAACAAAAGAGTGAGAGTACAATACAACAACAAAAAAGACCAAGTTCTACTGGAAACTACTCAGTGTTTTTTAAAATTCCATGTCAACAGACATTTCCTTTTTAGCAAATTGTTTGTGAGCAGTTGATGTCCCTATTACAGAAACATCTGGAGTTTTTGTTTTTTAATTTACTTCTCAGCATTTGAAACTGACCTTTTCATTTCTCAATCAGGTTTTATCCAGATCTCTTTAGAAAGAAAAAGGACACCAAACAGGAAAAAAAAAATTAAAACTACAAAACCCAAAACTCTGTTAGTTTCCAATTACAGCACATGTCGGTTCACTGAACATCAGCAAGTCACCTAAATCCTTGATTGTGCCTTGCTAGGCCTTCTTCTGAACTCTACTGCAGACTATATCCATGCTGAGAGTCACTGCAGAATAACAGAATGGTTTGGGTTGGAAGAGACCTGAAAGATCATCTAGCTTCAAGTCCTTTGACATAAGCAGGGACACCTTCCCCAAGATGAAGTTGCTCAAAGCCCCATTCAACCTGGCTTTTAACACTTCTGGGGTTGGAGCCTCTGCAATTTTCTCTGGGCAGCTTGTTCCAGTACCTTAACACCCTCATAAAGAAGTGTTTCCTCTTAATGTCTAATCTAAATTGAGCTTCTTCCAGTTCGAAGCCATTCACCTTCATTCTATCACTACATGCCGTGCTGTAGGCCCCCTTCAAATACTGCTGTCCTTCTGGAACTTGCATTTCTGAAGCCACACACATTTCTTCATGCTATAAGGTCTCTTCGAAATTCCTCATACATTCAACTCATTCTTCTTTCTCTTTTATCTCACTTCTTCACAGACCAAGACCATTCCCATCTTCCACTTGAATTTTCTGACCTTTATAGAATCAGAGATTTACTTATTTTTTTAGGTTGTAAAGGACTTTTAAGATCAAGTCCAGCTGCTAATCCAGCACTGCCAGATGCTAAACCACTAAATCATGTCCTCAGTACCTTGTCTACACATCCTTTAAACCTCTTCAGGGACGGTGGCTTCACCACTTTCCTGGGCTTCCTCAACAGCCCTCCCTAGCATATCCCTTCTTCCTCCCATCCCAGTCGAGTCAGCCATGAGGAATTTGGCTACCCCTGGCACTGCTGATGCCTTGCATCCCAGTCAGGCCTCCCAAGTTTTATAGAAGCTCAAATGGATGCACCATGATCCCAGTAAGAAGGGAAATTTACCCTTGAGCACCAGAACTACATATACTGGTTTGTGCAGGAAGAAAACAGAGTAACCGCTAGTTGACAGAAAGATTCTATGTCACTGCATCCTGAGCTAAACAAATGCAACTCACTAAGTGGCTACAAAACAAGAAGAAAATTAAAAGAAGAGACTGTTAAAATTGTTGTGTCATCTCCTCTGTTGATGTTCGTCACCTTCCTCATGTCTTTACAAAGAAAGAGAGACAAAGAAGGAAAGCTGCTGTTTATCACCTGTGCTATTTAACATCTTTGTTGGTGACACAGACAGTGGGTTCAGGTGCACCCTCAGCAAGTTTACCAACACCACCAAGCTGTGTGGTGGAGTTGACACACTTCAGGGATGGTATGCTATCCAGAGAGACCTGATTGGCTCGAGAGGTAAGCCCATGCAAATCTCATGGTTCACCAAGGCCAAGTACAAGGTCCTGGACATGGGCTGATGCATTCCCAAGCACAAATACGGGCTGAGTGAGAGTGGATTGAGAGTAGCTCTGCAGAGAAGGACTTCATATTATTGATGAATGAAAAAAACTGACCATGAGCCAGAAATGTCAACCACAGCTTACAGACCTTATGGCAGCCTTCTGGCACTTAGAGGTCAGGCTGGATGGGGCTTTGAGCAACCTGGTCTAGTGGGACACAGCCCTACTTATGGCACGGCAGTTGGAACTAGACAATCTTCAAGGTCCCTTCCAACCCAAACCATTCTCTGATTTAGCATATATTTGATTAGAGACAAGTCCAAATTTCCCCTTGGTATTGTGTCACACACCCCTTAGTCTGTATTAAGGAGGTTACCTCTTGAGTAAATAGGGAGAAAAATAATAAAACACACTGTTTCAGACAAACAGAAGCAGGACAAGACCTGGACTAGACCCTGGAAGACTAAATACAGCTTCAGCATTATATTGGTAGATGCACGAGTACCCATGAGCAGCCATGAAAAGACTAAGAGCAGGAAAAGAAGCCACCTTGTAAAAAAAATAAAGGTACCAACTTAGGATATAAAAAGGACAGTTTCATATTTATTCAATTCTGTTATGACAGAAACTAAACTATCATGTTCAGTTTTGTCATTGCCCATTTTACAAAGGATGTCAGGACCAGTAAGTGCATGACACACGCAGGGAGATTTGAAGGCTATGGGAAGTGCCTTACTGTTAGACTATTTCTTTTTCAACTCAGGCTGTTTGTCCTACTTGATTACAACCTCTAAACACCTTTGCCAGGAAAAAAATGGCAATATTAAAGTGTTATTTGATCTGGTACAGAAGGTCACAAAGTAAACTGTGACAAGAAACAGGAAAAATACAAATGGAAAATAAGTTCTTTTAAGTATAGGTTTTTTCAAATCATTCAGAAAAATTAACTCCTGACTTTGTCAAAAAGTGGGGGTGTCTCCCAGTTCTCATACCTGCAAAGAGAAGGTTGCAGGAATTTTCTGAAGTCATGCTCTCACAGACAAGCCCTGAACTCACAATACAACCACCACATGGAACTTTAACATTTCACAGCACACAAGCTAAAGGTCTTGGACTTTTTTTTTTTTTTTTTACCTCCTGTAACCCAAACTACATTCATTTCAGAGATCTCGTAAGTCAAACGCTGAGAAAAATAGGCCAAGGAAAAGGGCTCAAATAAATACCATGAAGGTTCTTGGGATTGTGTGGCCTCTGGCAGTTACTCCTGTCCTCTAGACTTCCTTCTTTTAGCTGTCCATTTCTAGTAATTTTTGACAGAAGCCAAACAAACTGTTTTTGAAGCACACCACCAGCACAGGGTCTGAAATGTTTATGAGCAGGTCTGATTGTTCAGTCCCGTCAAGGTATTTAACGCATGTTCTACACACTGCACTGATTTCTGGCTGTTCAATCTGCTCTTGAGAAATAAAACTTTCCCCTCCAATAATCTTAACATTTCAAATTCACATTCATCTCACATCTTCGCAGTGTAAGGATTTCAAAAGTCTTCAGAACTTGGAGGTCTGAGTTTTGTAGCTCTCACTGCATGCTACACATCAGCATGAGCACTTCAGAAGCACAGCAACAGTTCATGTATTATTAACAATAATTTGCAGAACTTACCTCTTTCTCAGTATCCCTGGATATACAGGTCCACTGGTTTTCCTTCACACTGTATGCCCAGAAGTCAGCCAGATCCTGAGTTCCATCCCAGCCACCAAACAGATAAACAGTTTCTATTAATAAAAAAAGAACATGTTAATTTTAATTTCAAAAATAGACTGTCTTCAAACAGGTTAATACCTACAAAATACTGCTCAACCTGGAGAAGAGAAGGCTCCAGGGACACCTGATACTCACCTTCCAGTACCTGAAGCCTACAAGAAAGCTGGGGAGGGGGCTGCTCACAAAGGCCTGTAGAGATAGGATGAGGGACCATGGTTTGAAATTAGAGAAGAGTAGACTTAGATTGGATGTCAGGACAAGCTCTTTGCCATGAGGGTGGTGAAACACTGGAAAAGGTTGCCCCAGGAGATAGTTGAGGCCCCATCCCTAGAGATAGTCAAGGTCAGACTTGACAAGACTCTGAGCAATGTGAGGATGTCCCTACTGACATCAGGGAGGTTGGACCACATGACCTTTGGCGGTCCCTTCAAATTCAAACTATTCTATGACTCTATGACAAACAGACAATCAAAAGAGAAATTGAAACCAATTCTTCTTTAAAGCACTGCTCCTCTTTGAAAGGAATCAGTCACCAAGGCAAGGAAATATGATTTTGTTTAGGAAGGGAGGTTTTTAGGATTGACAGACAGCCAATTCTCAAGGAGTCATCTTCTATTTCTGCATTTACATAAGAGGCAATCAAATCCACAGCCTTCTGATTGAAATTCAAGACAGACAAATGAACAATATTTAACATTTTGGATACTGCACATTTTAGTCTGTCAATGACATCTCAGCTTGTACGCTGTCTGGTACAAAATCCATACATTACAAAGACTTCTGAGATAGCAGCAGCAGAGCTTCTCTGTCTAGTCCATATTTTAGAAAGGAAAATTTATTTCAACTATGAAATCCTATTCAAGAGAAATGCCTTGCCACAGATGCAAGTAAGTAGAAGAGTTACGGATTTAAGTCAGTATTTCAGGCCTATCTTCACCTTAAAGCCACCATTACTCCACCACAGCAAGTTCAATGGCTTCTGAGACTCACTGATAAAACTCAATGTGGTCTCTGAACATGGTAAGCATTTAAGGAAGAGGACTCTGTTCTGACATGAACAGATAACTAAGCTGCTCCCATTATAGAAACATCACTATCTGGTCTCAAATGCTAAAAATACTTCATTTTGTCTTATGTTTTAACACAGTTTTGAAGTCAAGAGCAAGAAGAACAAACCACTGCAGTCTCACAGAGCTTTGCGAAACCCCTTTAGAAATTTACACACCAGTTCTAATCATGGAGGTAATGCCCAATTTTTAATCCAACACCAATTATAGAGCAAAGTTAGAGGCACGATTATAAAATGGGAATAGTCCTTGACCCTTACCTACCATCAGGATAGTGGTCATCACCATGGAAAGGTTACCCTGGTTCATTAACTTTAATTACCCTTCCTCCTGGACTCAGGGCTCCCAGTGTTCCCTGCAAAGAGCAGGTCCCTTTGTGCGCATAAATTCTCACAGCTCACAAAACCCACACCACCACAACAGCTTCATTGATAGCTGAGAAAAATAAAAGATTTGGCACCAGCTAAATATCCTATTGGGGCCTTGCCAAAACGTCATGCCTGCCTGGAAAGGCTTTGTTGTGTCCGATGAAATTTAATAGCAAACCTGAATGAATCCGATGAAAACTCAGATTTTGGAAGTTACCTTAATCGAGCTGACAGAATTAAGTGGCGTGTAAGCACCGAAAGAGGAGCGTAGTCCTGCAGCCAGTGCAAACTGAGCATCCCTAGGCTCTGAAAGCAAGCATGATAACACAAGTGCACAGGAACAGCCTGCCAAATGTTCTTCATCCTGATGTAAAACTGTAGCTTGGATGAAAACAAGGCTCCATCACTGTCTAGACTTAGAACAAATGTTTTCTAGTCTTATTACAGAACTATATACATATTTTTTACAGTACAGAAGCTTCCTATAAAGGAAGATTTTATATATTTATGTATTTTTCCATTTTGTAATAGCATGTGGTCATTGAATAATGGCCAATGGTTTTGAACCAGAGCAGGGTAGATTTAGATCAAATATTAGGAAGAAGTTCTTTACTATGAGGGCAGTGAGCCACTGGAATGGGTTGCCCACAGAAGCTGTGGACATCCTCATGCCTGGAAGAATTTAAGACCAGGCTGGATGAGGTCTTGAGCAACCTCACCTAGTGGGAAGCATCCCTGCCCACGACAGCAGGCTTGGAACTAGATGATCTTTAAGGTCTCTTCCAACTCACGTCAGTTTACGATTTCCATTATTTTCTAATTACATTTGTTGCTGGTCATGTCAAGACAATGTTATTTTCATAGCTGTTCTTAAGTCTGCAGTTGCTCTCCCATGGTATAAGGACAAATTAAATGTTTGGTGATTTGGAGTGTTCTGTTTGTCTCATTCTCTTCCCTAATCAGTATTACATCTTCTGCTTTGTCAATTCGGATTTTGCAGGGAAGGTTATTTTTCCACCCTACATGGAGACCCAACCAGGAGAGACACAGAATGCATGCCCAGCACCCCCAGGCATTGCCATCATTTGCATCAAGTGCTCACAGAAGAGGAAGCACAGGAAAGAAACCACAAAACTTAAGAGGCAGGAGGAGTGGAGAGGTGTGAGGGGAGCACAGCAGTTTCACATCAATAGAACTATTTCTTCCTTAGTGGCACTAGGGAACTCAAGATGCAAGCAAGGCATCTTGCTCTGGCAAGGGAAGGATTCTTCCTCTGTATCCAAGCAATATGTAACACAGCAATATTGATGCTGTTTTATTAAAGCAAACCTCTGTTCTGCTTCAGGGACAGAGCAGAAGAATTTTCAAACCTACCTGCAAGGCAACAAGAAAAACATGAAAACAGTTATATTTATCCAAAGCTTTTACCAGCTACATTTAGGAAGTCAAATTTCTCCTCCAGCATCTTAACCTTATCTCCTCTACATTTATTTTTGAATATAAATTCAATACTTTGAATTAAAAATGTTCTGTGAATATTTCTAAACTGCTTGCTCAGTCAAAAATGTTTCTGTAATGTCTGAATTCTTCTCTTCCCTAAAGCTCTGCAAGACTAGAAGGTGCCAGAGCATTCCTCAAATTATTAGAGGACGTATGTTCCCAAAAATTAACATACTTCCTGTCAGTCTCTCCTTAAGCTCTCTATTTTTCAGAAGAAAATGCAAAGCAGCCTTCTCCAATCCCTGTTAAATATCAAAAGTTCTGTGGCAGTTTCAGTCTAGGTTCATGTATGTTCTCCAGGTCAGCTTTTCTAACTTCTGTTAACTCCATCTTCTCTGCTGTGTAGAAACCTTTGGCAGGATGCCAGTACAGCAGGATATCCTCATTCCATTAGGACATGAAGTGGCAAACTGCTAAAGCCAGGCTGATCAGAGATCCTCAGTATGCCTGAGCACCCAGATTTTACCAGGGCACAATGAATCCATTCCAGTCCTGGTGACATATTTAACTAAACACTTTGGTCAAATGTTATTTCCAAAGAATCACAGAATTGTTTTCATTGGAAAAGATCTGTAAGATCAAGTCCAAGCATTAACCCAACAATTCCAAGACTGCTGCTAAACCATGTCCCTCAACACCATATCTACACATCTTTTAAATGCCTCCAGAGCAGCCTGTTTGATGGCATGCTAATCCTTTCGATGAAGGAATCAACCTAAACCTCTCCTGACATAACATCAGGTCATTTCTTCTCATTCAATCACTTCTTACTCAGGAGAAGAGACCAACTTGCACCTCACTACAACCTCCTTTCAAATAGTTGCAGAGCACGAGGTGGTCTCCTCTCTGCCTCCTTTTCTTCAGGCTAAACGATCCTAGTTTCCTCAACTGCTCCTCCTAAGACTCGTGCTCCAGAGCCTTCACCAAGCTTCGCTGCCCTTTTTGGACACACTCCAGCACCTCACAGTCGTTCTTGGAGTGAGAAACTCAAAACTGAACTCTGTATCCAAGATGTGGTCTCACCAGTACCAAATACCAGGGAACAATTACTTTCCTGGTAATGCCTGACACACTATTCCTGATCCAGGCCAGGATGTTGGTGGTCTTCTTGGCCACCTGGGCACACTGCTGGTTCATAGCCATGTCTCTGCTATAAGAGCTCTCCATAGAACATCAAAAAATTATGGCCCTAAAACAGCATAGTGGAAAACATGAATAGATAGTATGCGCTTTCAGCCCAGACAGCCAACTGTATCCTGAGCTGCATCCAAGGCAGCATACCCAGCAGGTCAAGGCAGCTCATCCTGCTCCACTCTGCTAAGAGCCCACCTACAGTGCTGCATCCATCTCTGGAATCAACAACACAGGAAGAACATGGACATGTTGGAGTGGGTCCAGAAGAGGCCACAAAAATGATCGGAGGGCTGGAAAACAGCCCAGGTTGCCCAGCGAGGTGGAGTTTGGAAAACAAGGCTCTGAGGAGGTCTTTTGTGGCCTTGTAATATCTGAAGGGGACCTACAGGAATGCTGGTGAGGTAGTGATAGGGGTAGGGGAAATGGATCCAAGCAAGAGGAGGGTAGATTTAGGTTAGACGTTAGGAAGAAGTTCTTCACCATGAGGGTGGTGAGACACAGGCTGCCCAGAGAGGTAGTAGAAGCCTTATCCCTGGATGTTTTTAAGGCCAGGATGGATGCGGTTCTGAGCAACCTGATCTAGTTGAAGTTGTCCCTGTCCATGGGACATCTTTAAAAGGTCTCTTCTAACCCAAAATATTAAATGATTTTATAATTCTTCTCTATCCCAACACCCACTTGGTAGAAGGATGAATAGACCAGATCATGTTTAACATTCCTCACACATTCAGTTGTCTACCACTTTGCAAATCATGTGTCTGTGCAGTCACTTCCCAATCTATACCAATGCACACAGTTGTGACATTCCAGGGTCAGGACTCTGGATTTGTCTTGGATGAACCCCTCTGTCATCTCATCAGGATGTCTTTGACTCATTCACTAGGTCATCAGCCATTTCTCTCCCAATTTGTAACCACCCCAGACTTGCTGACAATGTATTTGAGAATCAGCATCCTCAGAACTAAAGAGGATTCATCTCCAAAGTAAAAGAAGGAAAGAAAGGAAAACAAAGAATCTAGGTGTAAGATATCTCAAAAGCCTTCTAGGAAGGCTTCGTCTCCCTACGTAGTAACCACAGATTTAGTTATCTGTAAGCAGCATTTTCCACTTTCTAAGGAGCACTTGGAGAAAAAACATAAAGCCAGATCTTAAATTTTCTTCAAGAATCACACCACTCAGCTTCTGAATCACAGTTCAGTGTAGACGGTGGCTGGATGTAAGCTAGAGCTGGTCTGGGTAGGCTGGTACAGCCGCCTTCTCAAATGTGAAAGCGCCATGAAGTTGAGTAACCTCCAGGATTCAGCAGCTGTTTGTGTTTCAGAGCCTAGAAGCCATCTGTGTTTTGCTTCAGAGATCTCTTCATCTTGTACACAAGTCCTGTCTTTAAATATCTTATGGATAGCAGTGTTTTCCTCAGGCAAAACAGCATCCTCCTTCATGTCTGTTGCTCTCACTTCATCTTTTCACCTTTTTGTGCTGCTCCTGAACGAACATCATCATTTCCAGTGTGCTGCCCCTCGTGTGCACTATGGGCCCACTGTGCCCACTGCCCTCAACCTACAGATTTCTCCTCACCTAACAAAATGCAGTAAACAGAATGCCTTCCTATCAAAAGCAAAACAATGTACAACCAAAATTACAGCCTAGTTTCACTTAGGTGAGGGAACAGCAGTCTCAGTCAAGACCATTTCACTAATATTTTCCTTTTTAGAAGTTTCACTTGCTAAAGAGAAATGCAGACCAAAAAAATATCTTGGTTGCTTAGCTATTATTCCTAAAGCAGGTCTGTCAGAAAACTTTGGAAGGCTTTATCTAAATTAAGTAAAATACGAATGTTTAAACAGGATATATAAAATAGATTTATTACTTTTTAACAGAATTATTTCTATCTAGTCTATAATTCTGTTTCCAAAACAAAATTATATGGCTTTATGGACCACATTGTCATTCATATAAAATTTTCTCTGCCCTGTAAGAGCAGAGATCAGTTCCACCTTAACTATGGAAATAGAAACCAAATTTCCAAAACACACATATTCCTGTGAAGTACCAACTTTATTCCTTAAAACTTCACCTTTCCCATTTTCTTCCAGAACAAACACTGGCTTTTTTAAATGTGTGACATACATTAATTATAAAAAGGTCTGAGAGAACATCATCTATCATAGAATCATAGAAAGGTTTGGGTTGCAAGGGACCTTGAAGATCATATATCTACTCTCCCTCCCTGCTACGGGCAGGGACACCTTCCACTTGATCAAGTCGTTCAACCAGCATCCAACCTGGCCTTGAACACTTTTAGGGAAGGGATATCCACAACATCTCCAGGTAACCCATTTCAGTGCCTCACCAGCCTCATGGTGAAGAACTTCCTAATGTCTGATCTTTATCTACCCTCTTTAATGCCATTACCCCTTATCACTACATGGCCATGTAAAAAGCCCCTCTCCAGCTTTCTTGTCAATCACCTTTAGGCACTGGAAAGTGGTTTGTTTTTTTTCATTTGAAGTCTAAGGTTTTAAAGTACAAAACAATGGTTTCCAGCTGTAACAGTGGTGGGGCCTTTTAGTAGATGTTTCTGCATGTACATACACAAACCAGCTTGCAGTTCTGCCACCCAGAGTCATTCCAGTCTGAGTGTTAATACAACTAAAAGCATGGAAGCCATTGTCAGAAACAGCAATTCCAACTGATTTTTTTTCTGCAGAAATGTATCAGGCTGCATTCTCACTTCTTCATCCCCAAACTCCTATACTTTCATTTCTAACTGCTTTAAGAGTTCTTAAAAGCACAGAGTACACTGCATTTATTCTAAGACAGATGCAGTAGGTACTAAGAGCATGAATGAAAACGAGCTACAGTACAAGTTACTGAAGATACCAGAATTACTCTTTTCTGTCTATCTTAATTGGAAGATAAAACATGCTAAAAGGCAGTTTAGATCAAGTTAAATTATCTTCTACCTGCAACTCAAAGCCTCAACAGTCTCAATGGCTTCAGACACTATCAATAACTTCAGATATAGCTCAACTGCTTGTCAGCCTCTAACCTCTACCCCAACACCAACACTTTCATCCAGCAGGCTCAGTACTATTACAGAACCTATTAACAACTACAGAATTACCAGCTTAATAACTGGTTATTATTTAAATATATGGTTTTAGTATTTCATTTCTGAAACATTGAAGAAAACACTTATTGTTGAAAGGGATCGCTGCTGTTTAACGAGGAGTGCAAAGTGAGCTTATTTTTCTTCAGCTATGAGACTTCACAATAAAACAACTCTACAGGTGTGTGGGAAAGAAAAGGAGGATGTCTTTAAGAGGAAGATTCTGCCACTACTCCTTTTTCCATTAACACTAAATTTGTTCAAGGTTAGCCAGGGAGCTTCACAGTTCCAGCCTCTAAAATGCATCTTGACACACTTGGCAAAATTCCCACAGTCTCATTAAACTTTACGTATATTCAGAAGGAAAACTCGAGACATCATCAGCCGCTGGTTTTAAGAGAAACACCACCAAGAACTTCCCCTAGCCTGGTCATAAGATGACTTACAAGGTAAAAGTGATGCTTTCAAAAGCATTTAGGCTTGTATCAGCCTCAATGGGCCTGGAAGTAAAACTAAGAGCAAATATCCCTCAGAAACTTTCTGAAGATCTCGCCCTTGGACAGAGATGCAGCAAAAAAGGATTTGCATAATGGAGGGAGAATCTAGTTCTCCTCAGCTGAGACACTACCTCTGGAGGTGCTCCACAGGCAGTTTTGTAGAAGTGGAAAAGGTATCAATGCTTCTTACTGCCTCACTGAAGTAGAGTGAAACCTTCAGTCAAAGATAATAAGCTTCGTAGGACTTAAGGAAACCAATAGCAATGGAAATGAAGACTCGAGCCACCAGGAACACATTATTTTCAGGAGGTCTAAAGGACTATCACTTCCGAGTTGACAAGTCTTACGTCTCTCTGGTGTGCTTCTGAACCAGTCCCTGTCTACTTATACACCAAGGCCACTAGGGAGCGTTCCCAGCCTCTTCTGTGGGCACACACCAGCCTGCCTCCAGCAGCACTTTATTCTAATGAAGCTCAAAAAAAAAAAAAGAGAAAAAAAAAAAAAAAGAAAAACACAAACCACCAATAAATAAATTTGCTTTCATAAACAAAATAACTCAAGTGCCTCCTCTAGAGCTGAAACTACACTCCAAGCAAAAGCCAAACACTGCAGCTACTGCTGCATTTTTGCTTGTTCACTATGACTTAGCAAATAACTCTTGAAGGTACTATCCTGTCACATGCTCCAGTCCCTGTCCATATGACCACAACAGATACGGGCATGGCAATTTTTTGCCAAGTCCTGCAATACCACCCTATATTCTTCTCTGCTGTTCACATCCCGATCTTGTTTCTCTTTTCCAAAGAATACTCCTTTCACTCATACAAATCATGTACTTCGCAAAGAGGCAGGCAGATGCACTCCTTGTTTTAGTAAGGAACGACATACCACACAAATCTCATTAAACAGAATGCAAAGATACAGAAAATGAAGGAGAACACCAACCATCAGAACTGTTATTTATACCTTCCCATTGTCCTTTTCTTTCTCTCTCTTTGAAAGAAGCTGAACAATGCATTCTTTTAACTGCTGTAAGGAAAAGTTTTAGGACAAAATGTCTAACAAATTATATTTAATAGGAGTTTCTTGCACACCATGGGAATTAGAAGTCAATCCAATCAAAATACCAGGAATGTTTCAGCACATCTGGTCTATTCCAGTGCTATTCTGAAGAGCACAGAATGTGGCAGACAAGGCAAATTATCTTATAGAATCATAGCATGGTAAGGTTGGAAAGGGACCTCAAGGATCATCTAGTTCCAACCCCCTGCCATAGGCAGGGACACCCCCTAGTACAGGTCACTCAGGGTCTCGTCCAACCTGCCCTTGAACACCTCCAGGGAGGGAGCAGCCACAACCTCCCCTGGGCAACCTGTTCCAGTGCCTCACCACCCTCACTGCAAAGAACTTTCTCTTAACATCTAGTCTAAACCTCCCTTCTGCCAGTTTAAACCTATTGCCCCTTGTCCTGTCATTACAAGACCTTGTAAATAGTCCCTCCTCAGCCTTCCGGTAGGCCCCCTTCAGATACTGGAAGGCTACTCTAAGGTCTATTCTAAACCTTCTCTTCTGATTTCTCTTCCCTGATTTGTCTTGTTTAAGCTTCTGCTCAAAGGAAGGTAGGAGGGACAAAAAATTAAGATGAATTATTGTTGTTTCTTTAGTTAAAATGTCTAAGGCATAACAGAGAACTCATCAGGGAAGAGAGGGTGGAAAAGGCAGTTGGAATGGAATTCCAGAGAGAAAACAGAGTATTTAATCCAATTGTTAGAAAGTTAATTTTTATCCTCTAAAACTGAAGTTAAGACGGTCTCTGAAGAAAAACATATTTCCATATTTATCTGAATCGCAGAATCATTCAGGTTGGAAAAGACCACTGAGACCATCATGCTCAACTACTAAACCTACTCTGCAAAGTTCATCCCTAAACCGTATCCCCAAGCACCACATCTGAATGACCTTTAAACACGCCCAGGGTTGGTGACTAAGATCCGGAACACTTCTCATCCAGGAGTTAACATTAGTTTAGAAATTTAGCAGCTACTCACCTGTCTGAACGTCTATGACCATCTGATGGCCACCTCTCATTCCTGGTCGGCTGTCTTCTCCATCACCTTTCAAAAAGAGGGAGAGG